>JAYJMB010007683.1:0-10002 GCA_036873735.1 Pouteria campechiana
CTTACTCACACTACTACAGAAAATTAGATTGGAGCAAGGTTCTAAATTTGGTGTGCCCACGACAGCACCACCACTAAAATTCCATAATTTTTATTGAACCAAAAACCCAAAACTGGACATGAAATTTTAATAAAAATTCCATAATTTTTTGAGTCATAAAATAATTGAATATCAGCAAGAAAATTAATAAACTAAATATTAACATTTTTAAGTCTAAATTTCATTAATTTACTTTTAGTGGAAATTTCATGAATTTTATTAAATTATTTTTACTGTATGTTTCATTATTTAAAACTTTATATTAATTTTTTTACTGTAAATGTCAATAATTTATTTTTTGTGTAAATCTCATTAATTTCATTAAATGTTTTTAGTGTAAATTTCATTAATTGAAAGTAGATTTGGATTAAAAATTTAAAATCCAGCGCTGAAAAATCGTACCGCTCGTTGTTTTAATCCATGTCTCGAATTATGTACCATGTCCGAAAACCAATATTCTATGTCCCAAGTCCACGTCCATATCCAAAATGCGCTAAAATATTCTATAATCCATGTCCTAAGTTATGCCCCATGTTCGAAAACCCAGATTTCATGTCCCACTGTCAACTATATATCCCAAATACAGTAAAACCCCAATGGGTAATCCATGTCCCAAACAAAGGCCTTCCATGTTCGAAACCCAAATTCTATGTCCCATTGTCAACTCCATATCCAAAATGCAGTAAAACCCTAACGTAAATAGGGAAATCAATGCCAATTTTTCCTTTTAAACACAGCAACCTCGCCTCGCCTCACAAGTCCTAAATCTCACCAATGTTCCCATCTTCATTGCAGACATAGCTTCTTCCTGCAACATTTAAATATTCCCCTATCGCACCTCCCTTCTTCTCTGTTTTTCCTATTTGTGCTATATTTTTGGCTCGATAATTTCCTAAATCCATCCCTTCTTCATCCTAATCCAAAATCATGGCCGAAATAGCTAAATCCGCATGGTAGCAGCATCAACATATATAGAGTCTTCCAGAACAAGAATAGCAAGAGAGGAAGAAGAAGTGGAAGCATCTCCATCACAGCGGTGAAGGTTGGACGAGTACTCTCTCCTAGAGGTATTTTTCCTAAACAATCACGAATCATACAATAGATTTGTGAATGTTTATGAGAAAAAGAAAGTAGTGAAGGGAAGGTGTGTTGATTTTGACGAACTGGGTGAAAATGACTTGGATTTGGACATTTTAGATGGATTAAAATCCAAGGGTGAACCAAGTTTATAAGTTGCAAGGAGAAATTGTACACACAGATGGTTAAGTTGTTATTCTGCAACTATGATTCAAAGACTCAAAAATCATGGATAGAAGATAGAGTAATAGACTTGTCTTCTGAGAACATAAGGGAGTGTCTGAGTCTTCCTATGGTTGGAAGAGAGGAAAGGATTGGCCTAGCCAAGGCAACAATTATTTTTAGAAGTGGCTGAAATAGAGGTTGGTGAAGAAGTAAAGATGATGCATACCAGCTATTTGGACAAAAATATGCGAATGACCCACACTTTGCTCATCAACAACATCTTTCCCAATGCAGAAGGCAGGGATAACATTTTTGAGAAACATTGCAGAATGTTGTGGGCATTGAAGAATGGGAAGAACATACACTAGCAAAGACGATCTCAGATCACTTATTCCAGGTCAAAAGCAATAACAAATATCCTCTTCCTTATGGAATGATAATGACAAAATTCCTAAGAAGAGTAGTAGTCAATTTGACTTTTGAAGTTAGAGAAGAATTTAGAAACAATGATTTAATAACTGAGGTGAATTTGAGAAAAATTGGTCCCAAAAGGACCAAGCCATCCAAGCAACCAAGATTCGAGGGTGGAACAACCGAAATAAGAGAAGCAGGATTTGCTGCTTTAGGTGTGGAAATAAGGGAAGAAAATCTCACTGATATAGTAGAGGAGGTGGTTGCTGAATTAAGGGAAGAAGATCCCACTGAAGTTGCAACGATAGTAACACATGCAGCAACTCCTATTGATAGAGTAGAGGAGGTGGTTGCTGAAATAAGGGAAGAAGTTTGCACTGAAGTTGCAGCAACAACAACACATGCAGCAACTACAGAAGCAACAATAGGAACAATAGTAGTAGCTGCAACTTCTCCACCCACAGAAACAGCAACACATCCTCCACTGATAGCAGTGTTGAGAACAGGTTGAGAAAGCTTGACGTCAATCTTGGTGCTCTAAACATCAAGATGGATTCAATGAAGGAGCAAATGGATTCAATGTCTCAAAAGCTGGATACTTTGACCTTTTTGGTTGAGTCCATCAAGCGGCAATCGAAGCCTGTTCAATCCTCTTCTCCATCATCACCTTTCCATGATCTTAGACCTTCTTCACCCTTGAGATCCCCTTAGCCCTTCATTCTGATCATTCTCATTAATCTCAATCTCATGGTGGTGATTAGTCCCATCATGCTCCATCTCACCATTCCTCACCCTCCTCTCCTATTCATAAGCATAAACCTACTTCGCCTACCAGGTATACTCATCCCATGAGTACTCCCTCCTCTCCAAGTGTTGAAATTCTTCCATCTCCACAGTCCTCTCCTCAAATTGCATCCCACACTTCTCCACTTTCAACTTCTCTAATTGTTACAGTTCTTCTATCTCCTTTTTCCCCTCCTCACCCTAGACTCACTCCATCTCCACGTTCTGACTCAGAATCCTCTCTCTTTGAGTTAACTATTCCACTTGGAAACATCTTAACATGGATGAAGATGACTCTGAATAAATCTTATCTCTTCTCTCCACAAGAAACTGCCTCTCTGCCATCACAACCGCCCACTGCAACTACTCCACAAGAAACTGCCCCTTCTCAGCAGACAACACCTCCTGCCCCTCCACAAAACCTATAATGCCTCATGTGAGTAAACTTTCAAAAGTCTCACCAGTTCCTATAGTGGAACAGAAGTTATACAGACTCCCCACTTTAGTATCACCCAGGCAATTATATAAAATTCAGTGTCTAAAACTACCCAAGTCAACACATTCAACCAGTGGGAGTCTAGGGAAAAGAATAAAAATGACCTTGGGAGAAGTTGAACACAGGCAATTGATAAATCAAACGGTTGCCCAACTTCTTGAATTCGAAAATAGGATAGTCATTCTCCATGATCTTCCTTTCCTGGAATTTTGAAGATCAGGATTACCTCAATCGTATTATAGTAATGAAAGGTCTAACCAAAAACTTCAAGCCCAAGGCACTCCCAGATGGAGATGCAATCATAGATAAGATACTGAGTGATTACATTCTACCCACTTCATCCAACTCACTACCTTCCCCCCAACAAAATCCTTCACTTCGACTGGGTTCAAGATCATTGGATCATAGGGTGAGATTTCATGCTGTAAATGACACGTCTGATCCTAACTTCATTTACCTTTCAGAAGACATGTATCTCATCCATAAGAGTAGGCACTTGGATTCATTTCGGGTTGGCCCATCTCCATTTTCAGAGTTTTGATGTCTCCTATATAGAGCAAAACTTAGGATTGTTATATCACCAGGGAAAGGAGAACCAAATTATGTTGGATCCACATCTCATTACCAAATAGAGGTTGTTGTTGCCTCCATTTCCACCCCGCAGCTTCCCCCATCAAAATCTCCTTCTCTTAGAACCAAAGCTCCAAATTGTAAGCAGATTCCAACTCCCAAAAAGAAAAAGATAGTTTCCAGACCTTCAACTACCAAACTCCCTTCTTCCACCCCTCAGCTTCCTCATCCATCCAAACCCTCTACTACCAAACTCCAACCATCACCTTTCCAAACTAGACAACCATCATCCAAAACTTCTACTACCAAACCCAAGCCATCACCTTTCCAAACCTGACCACCTTTATATAAACCACTTCATCCTCTTCCCATCTACTTATACCAAGAGGAGTATGCTCGTAGACTTCTAGCAAATAACTTGGCTCTTCAAGTTGGGCATCCCCCCTCCTACCTTAAGATGCTCACACCTGAATACAATACTCATCTCAGGGTAGTCCCTCCTCTCATGCCCCCATCAATAATACTAGTTGCATCCACATACGCTCAAGAGATTCTCGCAACAATGGTCTCAGCAAAAATAGGTCCTCGAGTATATTTCAAAAGACTAAAGAAGTTTGGATCCAATAAACAGGAGCCCAAATCCAAGAAATAAATCTCTTTTTGATAATCCAACAAACAAGAGTCCAAATCCAAGAAATAAATCTCTTTTTGATATGTATTCAATTTTATTATATTTACATTGTAACTTTGATTTGTACTTATTGTTTCTTATACTTACACTGTAAATTGAAGATTTGATAGGTGCTTATTGATATGTAATACTTATACTATAATCTATAAATATGAAATGTTCTCATTTGTATGTAAACTTACACTGTGTACAAAATGGTATATTATCTTTTGGAAGTCGGTTAGCAGCTTGTGTTATTTTATTTCTACAAGCTAACTAGCATAGAGGATGATTGTGGGACTCATTTTGATTCTATTGGATGTGGGTTACTCCATTTTATGCCAAATATACACTGATGAAATTGCAGGATGAAGACTATGAATTCTATCAAAGTTTACTTGAGGGATATGGGACATGGGTCTTGGGACATGGGACAAGGACTTGGGACATGGAATATGAATCCAAACATGGATGAACGATTCCCGGTCATGGATGAACGGTTCTTAGACATGGTATATTTCAATGTGGCACTTGAAACCGTTCATCCATGCCCGACTTAATAATCCCGGACATGGAATATGAATCCAAACATGGACAATCGGTTCTCGAACATGGTGTTAGATTAGGTCATGGGATGAATGGTTCCAAGCACCCAAGTTTGGCTGCTCATGTCCCACGCCCATGTCCCACTATCTATGTCGATGTCCTAAAATCCATGTCCCAAGTCCCATGCCCACGTCCCATGTCCCACTGTCCATGTCCTACTATCAATGCCCACATCCCAAACTCCATGTCCAAAGTCTATAACAAGCATTCTTATATTATTACAGCTATGGGTTGAATCTCCATAGTAGATTCATATATTCGTGTCCCATCTAAGTGTTTACATAAAGTCTTATAAATGTACAAATGTTTGTTGCATGCCTATTGCCGAAGGAAAATTTCAACAGACATGCCAAAATAACCACGAAAACTACATGGTGTATTTTTACACACCCTTCACTAACTCAAAGGCGAGTTAGTGTCTTCATGGATGGTCACAACACTTTGAAAATTGGAAGAGTCTACCGAAGGGTTTGCAACCTCTAGTCACCACAAGGTTTCACGTAGTAGGTCAAGGTCGGGCTTGGGTCTAGGGCAAGTCCCAGGAAGGTCTCGATTCGAATCTTGCCGCACTTTGAGTTCTCTTCCCAACTGAACTCGATCTTTGTTGAGGACAGCATAAGTTCGCGCCAAACCTAGCATTGTCTCTTGCTGCTGTTGCTGCATCTCCATAAGTTGCATTTTCAATTAGGACACCTCCCACTCTAGACCATCGATTTCTAGTCTAGCCCGATCATCTGGTGTTGTGAAGAAAGCATCCCAAGATCTGTGGAGAGTTGGACATTTTGAGGAAGATGAGGTCTGAGATGCTTCAGATGCCATTCGGGCATTTATAGAAATTCTCTTACGGGATATTTGTCGATTCAAGTGAATATGACCGAATAGTAATAAATATTTATACATTTCCCATGCACACAATTATGGTTGTGCATGTTTCCAGACATTTAAAATTAAATGGTCGTGCATGGACATCACTAGAGAATTAAAGAAAAATAATGGATATACAGAATGCATAAATATTCTAGCAAGAAAAATTATAATACATTAATATGTCAGTTTATTCAAGACATGTATTACATATCAAAATTAAAACCGAGTGCATGACAGAGAGAACTGCTATCTAACCATGAGTACGTGGTCTCTAATTGTTGAAGGAGCTAACTTATCTCACAGTAATTTGAACCAGAAAACTAGGAGGGTGCAGAGTGTTAGATACGCTCTGTCGTTCTTGTGACATTCTTGATCTTGGCCTACAACCATTGACATTTGTGGTTTAGCTTGAAAAAGCGCTCTGCCCATGAAAGAATTATGTCTTGCTCCATGAGTGGCATTTCTCGCAGAGAAGTTTGCAACATTTTTATTTCTTTGCATAGTTCTTTGATCCGCCGTAAGATCCTCTCCTCAGTAGTGGTATCCCATGACCCCCACCAAGCATTTCGCTTCTCGTTGTCCATTACTATCAATTGTTGGAATGAAAGAAGGGTTGAAAAGTTTTGGTGTAGGTGAAGAAAGGCTGGGATTACTAAGGGATGCTAACCTATTTCTGGATTAATGAATAAATTAAGTCCAGCTTTGAAAATCGGAATGCACTCTTCTCCATCTCCTCAAGGATGCATGCATCTCCTCTTAAGTAAAGAATATCGAGCCTTCCCAGAAGCCTTCAAGGAGTTGCATTTAATGAGAGTCCTGACTGGCGTTGCATATGTGATATGGACTACCTTGTAAAGTTAGATTATGTTGTAATGGGTGTTTGAGTATTGCGCTAATTAAGGAAAATTAACCATATATGCTTATATTTGCCTATATGTTATCGATTAACAGGGATGAGTTTCTATTTTTATTTTTATTATTGTTGGGACATGGGCATGGGACTTGGGCATGGGAACTGGGACATAAATGTTAAGACTTGGGACATGGGTATGGGACTTGGGACATGGGCATGGGATATGAGACTTGAGCCGTGGGACATGGGTGTTCATCTATGTCCCAAATTAACATCTCATGCTTGGGATTACAACTCCATACTTGGATGAACGGTTCATCCATGTCCCAAATTAATATCTCATGTTTGGGATTTTAACTCCGTACTTGGATAAAAGGTTCATCTATGTCCCAAATTAATATCCCATGTTCGGGATTCCAATGCCTTACTTGGATGAGCAGTTCATCCATGTCCCCCATTAATATCCCATTTCTGGGATTTAAAAACCATACTTAGATAAACCATTCATGACAAACAGGAAGGTTTGGGTAATGCCACAAATCCAAACTCCATGCCCGGGATGAAAACCTTCTAAAAAGAGGATGACAGGCTGAAAAAAAAGTACAACTTGTTGGTCCCTAATGCAATGGTAACTCAAGGGGGGGGGGGGGGGTGAATTGAGCTTTTAAAAATTTTGGCCCAAATTAAGTATATGTGATATTTATACACTTAATTATGAAAGAGCATTTACTTCACTTCTTCCTTTTGTTATCATAAAGATTATTCTCAAGTTAAATAATTTAAACTTTTTGCATCATTCTTGAAAATAAGATGTTAGTACCTTAATGTTTCATTAATGCTTTTGTTCATCATTAAAACATACTTAGTTAAGAATGTTTGTCATCAAAATCAAGCTAGGTAACATGTTTCAACACAATTGCCTTCCAATCAAGTTGGTAATCACAAGAACACAACAAAAGCCTTCTCTTTCATAATCACAGCAGATGCATATAAATAAATATCTAAAATACCATCACATTCCAAGGAAAAATATTAGAGATAGCTCAAGATAAAGACCATTTTCTCAAAAGATTGTAATATAGAGAATAACTTCAACATCTACATAAGCCATACTATGCCAAGAATAAGCACTATAAGACTTAAAATTCGTAGTCTTCTCTTATATACCTTCATCTCTATCTCCAACAGCTTGCAATTTGCCTCAAATCACAACAATCCCTCTCTAGCTACATGCATTTCTTGAACTTTTGCTCTTAGCTGCCAGTTCTCTTAGTGCATAGCATACAACTGACTATTCAAGTTCTTGATCTCATGCATTTGATCTCTTCTAAACTAATGCTCTCTATAAGTTAGAGATGGATCCACCCATTGAAATAAGAAACATTTTTTGGGACCATCCTGTATTGAGATAATCAAATAATCTATGAAATTACATCAACATGTTTATACAAGATAATAAAAAACTGATAAAAGACACTCACCAAAAAACCCACACAACTAGGAAATCACCTCCCTAGGTTCTTATCCGTATAAGATGTCAAGATATGTGCTTCAAAACTGCATTTACAAGAAACTCTTGCAGAATATGGAGAACTCGTACCCTCGAATGAAGAAGTCATATGAAATATTCTATGATAGCAAATGAGGATTCCATTAGTATATCATCACCATAACAACCCAAACATATATACAAAACTTTAATAGGTGTAAAAGGTAAGCATGTAGTACCTTTTTAGTGAAGATTACTATGGGATGAATCTGGCATAGGATTGGAGGTTCTCATCGATGAACAATTTCTCCTATTGTGCCCAATAACAATTTTTTTGCAACCACAATAGACCCTAACAGCTCTAGTTCTCTCGGTCACCTCAATTGTCAACTTGAATCTCTTACTAGTGTAACCTTTTATTTTTACACTATGTGGATCCAGTATTTTATTTTGTTAGGAGTTATGGTTATGTACCCCATCAATTGGGGCATTACGTGATGAGGTTGCCATGTCATCATTCAAGGGCCACACTAAAATAGTTTGATGTACAACCCTCACACTATCATTATTGAAGTTGGCACCACTCCCTTCAGCATCGTCATGTGCACCCATTGATAGGTGTTCTCTCCTATATTCTTCAATTGATTTTTTAATGCCCTTCAATCCTTCAAAAATAATTTCATAAAGAGCCAAATCACTGGTCCCATTACGAACAATTTTACCACATTCTTGCATCAAGTTATCGTGCCGTATAATATTTGAATTTTCAACACTTGATGTTGTGGCACATTATTGGTGTATGATCCTTTCCATAGGTTTTTTGGTCCACCTCCTCAATGTTAGTTTTTCAAGTATACTGAAGATCCCTCAAACATGAATACTGCAAGAAAATGTGTACAGACTATCCCTAAAAACTCCCACATTTTGCATGAACATGTGGCCACTCTGCTTTCATTATCCCATTTAACTCTCCTAACCCTTTCAGGATCTTCACTTGAATATCCATGGACAACATATTGATCTATATGGCCATCTAACATATCCATCTTAACAAATAATACTGGCATTGCTCAACCTTTTCTTGGAATTCCAAAAAAATCTCCTTTGTATACACTTTTGTCATGTCACACTCAATAGTGTGCTGTGTTTTCATAACTGACATGCCATATGTTGTTTTACAATCAACATCTATTTCTGCCCAACACCTCCCTTTAGTAGCCTGTTAATATGCACAAGCAAATTTCGTGTTGCGATGCACATATTTATCAAATAATGAATTCATGCTCTCAAATCTCCCTACAGTTGTAATGCCAGCTAAAAAATAACATCTAACATAAGCAGGCACCCACGCATTTCTGATACTATACAGTTGTTATAGCCATGAGTGATCATGCAAGCCATAAGTATTAATCATATCAGCCCATGGCTTTTCAAATTCATCTGATGTCTCACTTTTGTATATGTAATTGGACCACGTCCTGTGAAAAGTTGGATTGTTATGGATCAAAATACCCATCTTTTCATTAAATTTTTTTATTTAAGTGCCATATACAAAATACATGGTGGGTTTGAGTGAATACATCTCTTACAACCACTAAGATAACAGCTTCTTGGTTGTTCACTATTACTTTAGGAGCTACACCTCCCATCATATCAAGCCATGCTTTGAATAACCATTTAAATCAGCCATGGTCTTGCCAAAAAGCAGTCCTACTTTAAGTAATATTGATTGTTTATGATGGTTAATGCCAATAAATGGTCCAAATGGTATATCATATTCATTTGTCTTATACGTAGTGTCAAAGTAAACAACATCACCAAATGCCGCTGTTCGGATCGACGGAGGTCGATCAGATCGGGCACAGTAAATGATGAGGAAGAAACAAACGCAAATGGAACGACATGACCGAAATTGGTCACCTTCGGAAAATACCAAAGGATTTTTCCATTATTATTAATTTTCCTCAAATAATTAC
>JAYJMB010007685.1:0-10000 GCA_036873735.1 Pouteria campechiana
ACAGACTTTTTAACAAAAGTTTTATTAAACTCTATTAAATTCCACTAAAATCTATACTATTCATTGGAATTATAAACTGAGTTTAACGAGGTTGAATTAATTTTAATAAAAGCCTATTAAATTTAAGTTTATTAAAGCCTGTTAAAGTCTATTAAAGCTAGGTAAAGTTTATTAATATTTTAGAGTTTCATTTCCTTTGACCATTAAAGGGTAAGATCATCTTTTTATTAAATTTTAATTTTTTTAATAATCATTAATATTTTTTGTTAATTTTATTATATTATGTTAAAATTTATTAAATTCTATTAAAATCTAGTAAAAATCATCGAGCGTAATGAGCTTTCACAAAGTTTTACAAACCTTTTAACAGAATTTTTATCAAACTCTGTTAAAGTCCATTAAAATCTACATTATTCATTGGAATTATAAACTAAGTTTAACCAGGTTGAATTAAACTTAATAAAAGTCTATTAAATTAAAGTTTATTAAAATTGTTAAAGTCCATTAAAGCTTGTTAAAATTTATTAATATTTCAAATTTTAATTTCCTTTGACCATTAAAGGATAAAATTATCTTTTCATCAAATTTTATTTTTTAATAATCATTGATAATTTTGTTAAATTCTATTAAAATATGTTAATTCCTTAAAATCTATTGAAAGTCAATTAGAGCCTATTAAAGTCCATTAAAGCCTGTTAAAGTTTATTAATATTTCAGAGTTTAATTTCCTTTGACCATTAAAGCATAAAATCATCTTTTCATCAAATTTTAATTTTTTTAATAATCATTAATATTTTAAAAAAAAATTATTAAATTATGTTAAAATTCATTAAATTCTCTTAAAATCTATTAAAAATCATAGAGCATAATGAGCTTTCATATAGTAGTATAAACTTTTTAACAAATTTTTTATTAAACTCTATTAAAGTCCATTAAAATTTATATTATTCATTGGAATTATAAACTGAGTTTAATGAGGTTGAATTAATCTTAATAAAATCTATTAAATTAAACTTTATTAAAACCTATTAATACCCATTAAAGCTTGTTAAAATTTATTAATTTGAATTATAAACTGGGTTCTACTTCGTTCAGTCTCTTATTGAGTTCCTACTGAATCTGAAGTACATCATCCCTAGTCCACTTTTCTCATTCTAGAGTCTGCTGAATATCTTTCTCAGCATTTCTAACATTTGAGAGAAGTTCTATGGGATCTGGATAGTCTTCTTCCTGATATCCGTATCTTAGGGTTTTGAAAACTTCTCCCTCTTCTCTTGTAGGCTGGGAAGACACCGACCTCTCAGTCAATCTAGTGAGAACATATCTTTCTAGCTAATTTCTAGTACTACTTACATTAGACGATCCTTGGCTTTGATCTTTCTCTGTACCTTTTCCTAGTTCAGCCATCTTGCTGACCTAAGGTATACAAAGCTTTTTCTAACCTTTCGGTTTAAGTTTTTCTTAGCCATTTAGCAAAGGCTATAAGAAACTAGGCTCTGATACCATTTGAAAAGTGCTAGAAGAAAGGTAAAAGTCCTCAAAAAATCTTGAAGAAATATTAAGGTTTTTAGGAGGAGGCTCTGGAACTAGCATAGAACAAGCATATAAGAAATTAGCCAATGAAATAGGAATTGAACCATCAGAAAAATAGTCAAATAATCTCCAAAGTTTGAAAAGTATAGCTCAGCAACCGGTAGAATCACACAAGCCAGGATATCCTTGGAAAACTCCTTGTAGGCTTATTTTAGGAGATGAAAAAATAGAATCAATATCTCTGCAAAGGACGTATCTAAATATAAACTGTCAAAGAGATACAGAAATGGTCATTAAGGCTTGGGCAAACCAAGCAAGGATCACCTTCCTTGGAGGAAGAGACTGGACTATAGAAAAGGCACGAATGTACTTGGCAGCCAGTTTGCAGGGAATAGCTTAGTAGTTTTGGGATGAACTAAGTAGAAGATCTCCCATCAATTAGGTGATTGAAGAAAATGCCCCAAATCTAGAAGAAGTAATTCCAATCTTTATAGATATCCTAAAGAGGGATATCTCTAGAACCACCATCACAGATATAGATGGATATCAGAAGCAAAAGGCAAGAGCTGCCTTACTAAAACTACAGATCTGTGATATGTGCTAAAAGGAGGAATATTTTTGTAAATTCAAAAAAAGGATTACTAGTTGAGCTTTAAAGATCAGAAATATGCATTGAGCATATTTTGGGACAAACTTCCAAGTAAATGGGGAGTTGTAGTCCAAAGAGACTTAGAATAACATATGCTATCAAACCCAAACATAGCAGATATGTTAGATTCTAGAGTTGAAGCAGTAAGATATTGCATCAGACAGTACTGCATGGAAAGAAAAATTTTCAAGGATGTAGAAAAGATACCAATAATGTCAGAAGAATACTGCAACAAGTTGAATTGGTAGCTGGGAGATATGGCGGTGAACCAATTAAACGAGAGCCGATGGAGAAACAAGCCTCATGCCATAAAGGAGCTTGTCCAAAACCATCTAAAAAGGGCAAGAGATGAAAAATATATTATCATGCACCAATAGATCCAAGAAAGGGAAGAACAATGCTATAAGTCAGATTTGTTCGACCACTTAGGAGCTTGGAAAAACGAAGACAAGCCTTCAAAGACAAGTACGGAAGAGATCCAAAATGTCTTAAAGCTAAGCCATTGTCTCAGTGTAAATGTAGTTGGTTATGCGGGGAAACTAGGTCATAACCCAACAACATGCCCAAAAAGAAAAATAAGGGAACCTGCTGTAAAGGCCTTGTTATACACTCATGAGAAACTACTGTAAAGGCCTTGTTATACACCCATGAGAAACTAGAATTTGAACCAATATGGGGTGAGGAAATTGACTCAAATGATGAGAAAATCTTCGAAATCAATAAACATGAGACAAATTAATTATAAATGAACCCAGCATTCCCAGACCTTTGAAAATTACTGAGGTTGAAGATAAAAAGATGGAACAATGAGAACCAAGTAGAAGATCTAGAGATAGTGCATCTACTGATTTAAGAAGAATAGTTGGATGGTAGAAAATCGATGTTCCAATTTATGAAGATAAACCTCAGGGGATGATGATTGCATTTAAAACTCAGTCAAAGGTAAAAAGTCTACAGGTATTAGTAGATTTACTTATTGCTATAAAAATGAAAGTCATCATCGACAACAAAAACAGGATAGCTCTAGTAGACATAGGTGTTAGTTTTTGTTGTGCCAACTATAATATTTTATTTTGCCAACTATAATATTCTATCTCCAAAAATATGGAAACTAATACCAGAGTTACTCCTTATTATTGTCAACGATTTATCAATAAGGGTAAACAAAATTAAGGAAAGATTGGAGATGAGAATATTAGACAAAGTTTTCAGGATCAATATTCTTTTATGTATCGAAGACTTGTCTGAAGATATAATCTTAAAAAATGCATTTTTAAATCATCAATCTGAAAATAGACTATTTATCCAAGAGTTAGATCATATTCAATTAGGAGGACTCAAAATTCCTATTGAAGTCCCAACATCTATTATAAAGATAGATGCAGAAAGAGAAATAGAATGTTCAACTACAGAAACCATTATTTCAATAATAGAGTAGGAGAAGGAATATGAACAGATAGTCTTGAAAAAGGTATTGTGTTAATGAAGCCATTAAGGAAATCAAAGGAAGGCTTCAAGATAATTTTAAAGATTACCCTCAAGCATTATCTGAGAAATGCAAAAATAAGGCTTCTTTAAAATTAAAAAATTCAGAAACTATCATCAGGAGTCAAGGTATTAAATATACTGTGGAGATGATAGAGGAATTCTATAAGCAAATCCCAGAGCTTCAGAAACTGGGTCTAATCCAACCAAGTACCAGCAAACACCAAAGTGCAGCCTTCATGGTGTTAAATCATGCCGAAAAGGTATGAGAAAAATCTCGCATGGTAATTGATAACGGGGAATTGAATCAAGCAACTGAATCGGACGGATATAATCTCCCTAATCAAGAAGAGCTTCGAAATTGGATTAGAAAATGCCAACCCACTGTATACTCAAATTTTGACTTAAAGTTTAGGTATTGACAAATCAGGATGCATGAGGATAGCATACACTTGACAACATTTTCTTATCCTCAAGGTTTATACGAATGGCTAGTCATGCCATTTGGATTAAAAAATGCACCTGGAATATTTCAGCAACAAATGGAGTTAGCGTTTGCTAGAATGAAAGAATTCGTCGTGGTTTATATAGATGATGTTATCGTGTTCTCAAAAACACAGAAAGAACATATTAACAATCTAGACAAAGTGTTTAATGAATTCCTTGCAGAAGGAATGATTCTATCAGAAAGGAAATGTATATGGATGTAATCAAAAATCAATTTCTTAGGATTAAAAATTGAGAAAAATCATAAAAACTACAACCACATATTGCAAAATCCATAAGAGAATTTCTAGATATAATAAAGGATCGGAAATAGCTGTAAAGGTTTCTAGGAATCCTTAACTATGCTAAACCCTTCATCAAAGGTCTTGCAGCCTTAACTAGAGTTCTTCATAGGAAAACTTCAGAAAAAACTCCATGGGGATGGAGTTATGAAGACACTCGGTTAAAAAAATCAAGCTTCAAATGAAGAATTTTCCAGAACTAAAATTACCACAAAGAGATTATCTGATCTTGAAAATTGATACCTCTGAATCGTATTAGGGATGTGCATTGAAAGCAAGAAAAATATCCACAAATATTGAAGAGATCAGTAGGTATTGGGAAGGAGCCTTCAAAGGTTCTGAAATCAATTGGCCAATCTATAAAAAAGAAGTATTCACTGTAATACAATCTGTTAAGGTCAATGAACTATTTTTTGCATCAGAAAAATTATTTTTGGTCTGAACAAATTCATCATATGTTAAACATTTAATAAATTTGAAATTCAAAAATATCGAACTAGCAAAACTGGTTAGATGGCAACAAAGACTTGCATACTATAATTTTGATATTGAATTAATTCGAAGTTATCAAAATGTTAGTGCTAATTCTCTTACTCGAGAAATTGCAAGATTTTGCAAACGAATAGAGAATGAATTCTATCTTCTGCAATAAGTGTCAAAGAACAGGACATGTAGCAAAAACATTGCCTACAAAGAAAGCTAAAGATAGAAGAACCCAAGCAAGCAGAAACAAGATTGCTTTCGACAAAGAAACCTGAGCTCAGATGCTAGATATGCAAAGGGTTAGGACATTATGCAAGTCAAAGTCTAAAAAATCTCTTAAAGACTAACTTCAAAAAGGTATGGTAGAACTAAGCAACCTAGGGAAGCAATTTCAGAAAGCTCAGAGTTCGATGAAAGATAGAGTATTCACTCAAAAAGTGTTTCAAAGAACCAGGAGATACAAAATGAAGCTCATTCAACAAGTACTCCAAAGGTCGATATTGTATTACCATAACTAAATATGATTTATGATGGTAACCAACTATCGAGAGAAACGAAACTGGACATGTAATTTACAATCTAAGTAAAGCAGACTATGCCAGTCTCATTTCTTAAACACTCAGCAACCAAGAAAAAGAGTTAATGAAACTCATCTTTGCAGGAGTGGTCAAAGGTTTTTATTATTCTGATATGGCAGCATTGCAACAGACCTTCCTTGCGGCTTTAGGAATAGGAGACCTATTGGAAAGATTAGAATGAGCGAATTATGAATTGAGAAAACCAACTCAAGGACAATTTTCCCAGATTCTAAATCTTACAAAAAAACTAGAGAACCATCATATAAAACATTACTTGGTTCAGGAACTAGTTTAGGAAATGGTTAAAGAGGTAACCACTAAATCTCTTTTAACCTTAAAACAAGTAGTGATCGAGTCTTATCCACCATGGAAAACTTGTACTTACAATGTGGGAGGAATACCAAAAGTAAGGATCATGGGAAACTTGTTTCATTCTTCCAATTTGGAAGAAATCTTTATAATGGGATATGTCAACTATCTTTGTATAGATATGAGTAATCAAGTCCAACTTGCTAAACTACTAGAAACTATGCGTTATCTATTATTGTTACTTGGTTATGGACACAGAAAGTTTACTGGATTAGGAATGTCCTCCCCATTCTAGAAGGCATCAAAGACAGACCTGAAATGTCCAAGTTTTCAAGTTTAGGTCTTATGTCCAGGAGAAGAACTTTAGCCTCAGTTTGACTCTTCATCAGTCTGGAAAGAGAATGATTGCGAACGGTTCAGAAAGTAACCTCTTTTAGCCGCATGCACAAAATTATTACTATAATATTGCACACTGAAGATGCTCAAGAAAACCTATATGCTATCTTTCTAACTGGTTCTGACGCAACATCAGAACACATCTTAGCCGTCATACCAAAGAAATACTTAACAAATCTAGAGTAGTTAGCAGAAGCTTATCAATATGAAATTGGTAAGTTTATTCAGAAAATAAAGACTCAGTCAAACTACCCTCGCCACATTTAGAGCCAATGGCCAAATCTAGAGTGAATCATCAATCAAAGACTCACTGCAGTGATCGATGCTCTCATTGACCTTGATACAGTTGGCTCTGAGAATTAGCACAACACGTGGCTCTCATCTAAGAACACAACAGAAGACACATGGCTGCAATCCATAGCTAGATTCTTTCTAGCTAACCATGTTACTTTTGATTTATTTACTTTATTAAAGCTTGCAACATGTCCACTATCTGTGATGCCAACACTACTTTTTACTATTTAGTTTACTTTTTCTATAGACACCTTTTACGTGTCAAGACTATATGGTGCCGACAAGCATCTATAATATTGAACTTGTAACTTTTGTTACTCTATAAATACAAATGAGCGCTCTGCTCTAAGGGAGCAGAAATCTTCAGACACTCATTGTCTCACTTCTTATTTCTTCCTTCCTTGAACGATAAATTCCTTCTTATCCTCTATTGAGTTTTGGGTCCGTTCCATTTTCCGAAGGTATTCGAAGTTTGTTGACAAAGTTATGTTGTGAACGAAGCTCTCATATCAGAAATGTCAGCCAAGTGTGGAGGACAAGTTATGATTTTATATATGTTTTTCATATAATGTGTTTTATCATATGTTTTTCATATGATGTGTTCATATGATAAGTCTTTCATTTGAGAAAAATATTTTTAAATACTCAAAAGCATGAATCCACAATTACAAGTCCTTCGAGATGAATTAAAAAATCTCAAGAAGAGATAGGAAATAATTGAATATAATATTCAAAGTATTTTTGAATATTTTGAAGAAGAAGAATGGTTGTGGGTTTATTCAAAAGGAACCTCAGATACATAAAGCAAGCAATCAAGCAAAAAGAAGATGAAATTATAGTTATGGCCTTATAGCAATGAATCTTCTATAAAAGTCCTTTTAGATCTTAAAATGCCTGATAATGTTTTGAAAAGATTAAGATCAGAATGAAAGAGACTTAGAGCTATAAGGATATCTGACTGATTCAGCTAACATGCTAGGTTATGTTGAAGAAGAAATTAGTCGAGTTATTTTCAATGTTATTGTAAAGGTAAGAGACGCCTTGAACAAAATATCTTTTAGAATTATAATAGAAGAAGAAATCTAAAAGGAGCAAGCTTTTGCTAAACAAAGAAAGCTGGAAGATCAGCTTCAGTTAGCAGAAATGAGAAGGAAAGGTAAAAAGCCAATTAAGGCAGTTTCTACTTCTTTTTCAGTTATGTCAAGTGATTCTGATAGTGATTAAAAACACCAAAATTTGGCATCATATTTTAAAAAATTATCTCTAAAATTATTGTAATCACTACCCATGCTTGTCTTACCGCTGTGGCACTCTGCATCATATGCGAAATTTCAGAGATAATTTTTTAAAATATAATGTCAAATTTTGATGGTTTTAATCACTATCCGAATCACTTAACATAACTAAGAAAGAGTTAGAAACTGACTTAATTGGCTTTTTACCTTGCCTTCTCATTTCTGCTAACTGAATCTGAGCTTTCAGCTCTCTTTGTTCAGCAAGCGCTTCCTCCTTTTCGACTTCTTCTTCTATTGTAATTCTAAGAGATATTTTGTTCAAGGCATCTCTTACCCTTACAATAACTTCGAAAATAACTCGACTAATTTCTTCTTCAGCATAACCTAGCCCGTTAGCTGAATCAGTCAGATATTCTTTTATAGCTCTAAGTCTCTTTTGTTCTGATCTTAATCTTTTCAAAACATTGACAGGCATTTTAAGATCTAAAAGGACTTTTACAAAGGATTCATAGCTATAATTTCATCTTCTTTTTGCTTGATTGGTCATTTTATGTATCTAAGGTTCCTTTCGAATAAAGCGACAGTCATTCTAGCTTCAGGATTTTTGTCTTCAAAATGTTCAAAAATACTTTAAATATTATATTCAATTACTTTCTATCTCTTCCTAAGATTTTTAAATTCATCTTGAAGGACTTGTAATTGTGGATTCATTCTTTTGAGCATTTAAAAACATTTTTCTCACATGAAAGACTTATCATATGAACATGTCATATGAAAAACATATGATAAAACACATCATATGAAAAAGATATGATAAAATCATACCTTGTCCACCACACTTGGCTGACAATTCTGATATGAGAGCTTCGTTCACAACACAACTTTGTTTACAAACTTCGAATACCTTTGGAAAATGGAACGGACCCAAAACTCGATAGAGGATAAGAAGGAATTTATCGTTCAAGGAAGGAAGAAATAAGAAGTGAGACGATAGTTATCTTAAGATCCTTTGACCATTAAAGGGTAAAATCATCTTTTCATCAAATTTTAATGTTTTTAAAAATCATTAATATTTTTTGTTAAATTTCATTAAACTATGTTAAAATTCATTAAATTCTATAAAATCTATTAAAAATTATAGAGCATAATGAGCTTTCACATAGTAGCAAAAAAATTTTAACGGAATTTTTATTAAACTCTATTAAAGTCCATTAAAATTATACTAATCATTGGAATTATAAACTGAGTTTAATGAGTTGAATTAATCTTAATAAAATCTATTAAATTAAACTTTATTAAAACCTATTAAAGTTCATTAAAGCTTGTTAAAATTCATTAATATTTTAGAGTTTAATTTCCTTTGACCATTAAAAGGTAAAATCATCTTTTCATCAAATTTTAATTTTTTTAATAATCATTAATATTTTTTATTAAATTTTATTAAATTATGTTAAAATTGATTAAATTCTATTAAAATCTATTAAAAATCATAGAGCATAATGAGTTTTCACATAGTAGTACAAACTTTTTAACTGAACTTTTATTAAACTCTATTAAAGTCTATTAAAATTTATACTATTTATTGGAATTATAAACTGAGTTTAATGAGGTTGAATTAATCTTAATAAAACCTATTAAATTAAACTTTATTAAAACTTGTTAAAGTCTATTAAAGCTTGCTAAATTTATTAATTTGAATTATAAACTGAGTTCAATTAGGTCTAATTGATTTTAATAAAAACACATTGAATTAAAGTCTATTAGAGCTTGGCAAAGTCTATTAAAGCCTGTTAAAGTTTATTAATATTTCAGAATTTAGTTTTTTTTTACCATTAAAGGGTAAAATCATCTTTTCATCAAATTTTATTATTTCTTAATAATCATTAATAATTTTTGTTAAACTTTATTAATTTCTATTAAAATATGTTAAATTCTATTAAAATCTATTAAAAATCATAGACTTTAATGAGCTTTCACAGAGTTTTATAGAATTTTTAACAACATTTTTATTAAACTCTGCTAAAGTCCATTAAAATTTTTCCTATTCATTTCCAGAGTTTAATATGAGATCTAATTGATTTTAATAAAAATACATTGAATCAATGTCTATTAAAGCCTATTAAAGTCCCATAAAGCTTCTTAAAGTTTATTAATATTTTAGAGTTTAACTTCTTGTGACCATTAAATGGTAAAATTATCTTTTCATCAAATTTTATTAGATTATGTTAAAATACATTAAATTCCATTAAA
>JAYJMB010007687.1:0-23328 GCA_036873735.1 Pouteria campechiana
AGTTTGGAGATGTGGTAGTAATACAGCCCATAGTTGGGGGAATCACATCCTAATGAAAGTAAAAGAAAATAAGTCTAAGTTGTGGTAGTAATACAGCTCATAAAACAAATAAAACTCCAAACAAAAAGTCAAGATAGTAAATATTCATGTAAAATGCAGATATGATCACTTACTTTGTATATCCTTATTCCCTTTTCTTGTTAGCTAAACCCAAGGCCCCATTACAAGCTTAAAAAAAACCTATTGATCCAAGTAAATAAAGTTTTCTACATTAGTAGAGAAGGATTATGAAAAGCAGGCTTATGGGGTGTTTTGTGAAAATCATAAAAATCATTGGTTTGCACATTGTTGATTGAAAAACATGCATGTAGCATGAAATTGACATTGCACACATACACATTTTTTCATTTCATGAAAGGATTGATGAAGCATGGGTTTCATGAGATTACTTGGCAAGTATCTTGAGTGATTTCTAAAATATGTGCACATGAGTAATTTATTAGGCATGTTATTGATTGTTTGAGAGAGAGTTTCGAGACTGATGAATGAGTTCAATTTGTTATTTTGCTCGAGGATGATCAAAAGCTAAGTTTGGGGGTATTTGATAAGCTTGTTTTTTATATCTAAATTCATATGTTTAAGATCTTCTTTTAATATTTTTTAGTGGATAGTTCACTCAATAGAGTTTGTTTTATTGCAAATATAAAAATCGGTAAAATGAAACTAAACATTACAAAAGATGTTACTTTAAAGCAATTTTTGGGACTAATGGAAGCATATTTGGAAAATGTGTTCAACATGAAAGTTTTAGCCTTTGTTATTAGCTTTCCAATGCATCAAGAATTATATGATTCTAATTTATATAAGAATGTTACGGCTAAAATAGTGCAACAGACTATAGAGCTTCACATTCATCTGCTACTTTATCTGACAAAAGGTGTCACTCTGAAGTATCATAACTCATATAATATGGATGATTTAGACAAACTGATCAACATAAAAGTTGTAGCGCCTAAACTTATCTATCCAATACGAAAAGAATAGAGCAATTCTAAGTTTGTATAAGAAAATTATGATCAAAACAGTGGTACTCTCTCCAAAAAACTTTGAAATATCAATTTCGGAGGCAAAACAAAAGGTTGTAATTTGAGATCATACAAATCAAGATACAATCAGAATTAGAAAAAGTGATTAATATGAAGGTTTAGATCTTAAAATTATTTATCAATAAAAATTACTCAATTTGGAGTTCATATGAGAAAGTTATGATAATTCTACTAAAACTATTTTGGAGCATCAAAACTCCAAAGTAGACTTGGTGACTCCAAAGTTCACTTTAGTGACTCCGAAGCAACATTTTTTGACTCCAAAATTCACTTTAGTAACTTTGAAGTTCACTTGCGTGCCTCCAAAGCAGACTTGTACCTCCGAAATTAGCTTCAATGACTCCAAAGTTCACTTTGTTGCCTCTGAAGTTAATATTCAGTGACTCCGAAGCAAGATTTATTAACTCTGAAGTTCACTTATGTGACTCCAAAGTAGGAATTTAAATTTGTAGCTTGATATTCATGCTTCCAAAGCAATCTAACATGAAGCAAAGATTGAAATCAAAGCTTGGAATTGGAAGTGCACAAATTTAGATTTTCTTCCATGCGTTAGATGTTGTTGTCTAAATTATGATTAGTAATATATTTTTTTAGCAATGGGGTTCCACAATGATCAGCACTGGCAATCATTTGAGTTATTTTTGGAAGCAAGTTCTTTACGTATGTTGCTAAATTTTTAGAAGTTTTTGGAATGCATAAACTATTGTAATATTCGAAAGGGATTTTTTGGAAATCAATAGCGCAACATCTATTATTGGAAATAATATGGAAACAACATTTTCGAATTTAAATATTAGAGTTATTTTTAGAAAAGGATTTATGTGCATAAGAGAGTTGCAATTCATGAAGGAGTGCTACTATAATCATGTTGTCTAGGTTATTTAAGAAGACATCTAGGGATAGAGAGAAGGATGGAATAGAGTGGAGCATACACTGAGAGTTGGACGAGGAAAAGAGCTTAGAGTAAGAAGATCATTGGAGAAAGCCATAAAAGCCGTTGCAACCTGAATATTCTATTTTCTTTCTAGTTCATCTTTTGTTTTTGAATCAACATTCAACCTTGGAATATGATGATGTTTATCAATTACTTAGTTGGTTTTAATTCAAATATGATGTTCTAAATTTCTGTTATCTAGGATTAAATGGATCCTTGTAATGAAGTTTGTGTTGATGTTTGATTTTTAAGTTAAATTACCTTCTTCCTCTCTTTTCTAAGCTTAATGCGTGTATGTGCTTAGCTACCATGTGCATGAACTGAGATTTTTAATTTATACTCAAGAGAGGTAAATTAGGAAGAGACTCTTGAATTGAAAAATGTATGATGCAATGAAGTCTAGAGATAGCCATTCTACATGTGCAATTCATGTGAGTGTGACCTTGCGAGTGTATATATTACTTGGATGCTTAAGCTAAATGAGTTTATTAATTTGGATTTGCATGGAGACATAGTAAATCACTTTAATATGCACACCTATCATAGCACGTGAGAAAGGGTGGTAGATACTTTAGTGTATTCGATTAACAATGAGAAGAATGATGATTTACTGAATGCAATTCATCAATACAAGTGAATTTGCTAGATGAAGTTGAATTCCTAAATATTTCATCTATTGATATTTTTTCTTTTGCTCTTACAATTTTTCAACTTTATCATTTATTCATATTTAGTTATTATATCATCTACTAAAATTCATTCTATCAAATATTACTAATTTGATATAAGTTAGTACTTAGTGTGTAACAACCTACTTCCTCGTGAGAACAATACTCAACTCACCTCATCTATATTACTTGTGATCGTGTATACTTGCACAAGAGTCAATAATAATCCTTAGGTTTCTATCTCATCTTTGCACCTTTTGCTTGCATCTTTTTGGCATAGCAATTATACACTTTATGTCCAATTTTGTTACAAAAATAGCAAGTGTTTGGAATTCTGCTTGGTGCACTATATTTCATTAGTGTCTTTACCAAGGGATAACCTATGAATCTTCTATTATTTGGATAGTTTTCTCTTTCTTCTATGAGGTTCACTCTCGTGGAGCATCCAGCAAATTTCTATAAAATTTCATCATGTAACTGTTCACAACCAAGTCCCTTTTTACTAGTTTAAATAATCATTCTCATCAACTTGGTGATACCTCTTTTTGTAGAGACAGATTTCATGCAACTGTCAAAGTAAATTTCATTCTAGCATAAAGAAATCCATTTAAGACCAAACATCCCTCTTGCAATCAATCCAATCACTCAATGATATTAAGGTTAAAGGGATGCAACTGTCAAAGTAAATTTCATTGATGGAATCACTCTTCCCATCATTGAAGTAGATGCATGGACAAAAAAGGAGGCCACCTCAGTCCAAAATAATGCAAAGGCCATCTTCTTCCCTTCCTTTTCATTCTGTTGTACTTCATGGGTCATCAAGGACCCCATGAGTTCTACAATGGAGAGCTTGTTCAAATCTTTGGCCTCCTCAATAGCTATAAGTTTTGGCATCCAATCCTCGGGATATGACCTTAAAATCTTTTTAATCTGCTGTGAACAAGAAATCTCATAGCCTAAACTTTTTAGGCTATTATTAAGTCTCAAAAATCTAGAAAATATTTCAAAAATAGACTCACCCCTAAGCATACAGAATGACTTATATTTTTGGACAAGCAAACTAATCCTAGATTCCTTCACTTGACTTGTTCCCTCATAAACTACTTACAAATGGTTTCAAATGTTCTTAGCAGTTTCAAATGAGAATATTTTTTCAATTTCAAAAGGAGGGAGAGAGCACAATATAGAGCACTCTTGGCTTTAACATTTAACTTAACTACTCTAATGTCCTAATTAGTCCATTTACTCTCTTATAAAGTGGAGAGCACCACTATTGGCAATCAAAAAATTCTTCATCTTCATTTTTCAATAGTTATAATGCTCCCTATCAAAATATGGAGGTCTAATGGTCTATTAATCCTCCTTGATTCCACGAAAACTATTTTTCATAAGGGATCACATTGAGGTGGACATATCAGTGCCCTGCTCTGATACCAATTGTTGGTCTTGGGGACCCCTAAAACTGTAAGGGTTTATGGCAAAGCTAGAATCCGATCGGTATCGGGGAAAACAGAAGAGTTGTGCAAGTGCAGAAAATAAAATGAAATGGAAACACATAAGTTCAAAGACAATAAAAACACAAGGATTATAGTAGTTCGACCCCCCCTAGCACCTACTCCACTCTCCAAGGTTTTCCTAACCTTGGGTTCCACTATCCACTATGGAATGAACCTTCCTTAGTTTTCATGAGCTTACCAAGAACTCTTGCAATTTAGTTTTCCTAAGAGCTCCCCAGCTACTCTTACAATGATGGTTTAATGAGCTCCCCAACAACTCATACAATCTGGTTTTATGAGCTAACCAACAACTCCTCCAACTAAACTTTCCAATGAACTAACCGGGAACTCTGTAAATAAACGTGTACAAAGAAATGTCTCTTTTTGGGCTAATATGTACACAAAGTTAAAGATCAAATACAGTAGATAAAACATTAAGCTCATTGTGCTTTCTGAACTCCTCTAAAGTGTGAAGATGTAACTTGAAGCTCTATTGACATTTTAGCTTGCTGGAGTAAATGCACCTCTAGAACTTTGAATTTTTATGTTTTGATTCTTGTTAAATCTTCTCAAATGTCTTTTTCTTCTTCACAAGAACTTGTATTTATAAGTTCCCAAATTAACTGGCTATTGCTCCTCAAATTTCTGATCATTAGAAGGCTTTTTCCTCCATCTGCGCAAGTCTGCCTTGATTTGCCACTTCAAACCGTCTAAAGTATTAACTTTAGACATTATCGTAGCTTTGGACTATCTAAAGCAGTAACTTCAAACATTGTCGCAACTTCAGACCATCTAAAATAGTAACTTCAGATGTTGTCACAACTTCAGACCATCTTAAGTGCTTCACCATGTCTGAAGCTTATTTCAAACTAGAAATCTCAGCAGTAATATCATTAGCTTAATTTAAATCATTAACAAATTTTATAAATCATCAAAACCAAACCCTTAAGATCAACATTTATTTGTTGCTTTGAGTTTGTATTGGAGACCAAACTCAAAAAGAACAAGCATAATTGTTTGAGTGTGTCTCACAATCAACTTGTTGGATTGTATTTATGCCCACTAGAGCTAGAATCTAGAAGAGCGCATTGGTACTAAGAATTATTTACACCCTAAATCTAGAATCTAGAAGAGTGGGGTTGTTCTAGTTTGTATCTTCTAATAAGATAGTGGAACACATGACACTAAGCAAAGTGCTTGGAAGAGTGAAGTAGAAAAATTATCTCGAACTACTATACATTATGTCTATTATGTGTAATTAATTGCATTACTGGTTTCTTTGAACTATAAAGAAGGTTTTTAAATTTACAAGAGGTTCTCACAAAAAATTTATAAACCCAATTTACTCCTCCCCTCATGGGTTAAACCTTGTTAAAGGGATCAAGGGAAGAACTAACATCAGATGGGAACATGCCAACAGGGAGGAGAGCTTATGCAGAACAGATAAACCTAAATGGGCAAACCTCTGAAAGGAAGTGGGAAGATGACTATCTTATTATCCTCTCAGAAGGGGATGCACAAAACATAGCTGTTCCACATGATGATATTGTTGTTATCTCATCAATTATATATAATTTTGAGGTGAACCATATTATTTTAGACAAAGGATCATCGACCAATATTCTATTCTACCATTGCTTCAAAAAAAATAGAGATTTCAAATAACAGGGCAAATTACAGACTTCAAAAGGAACAGGTTGGTACTAGAGGGCATTATTACCTTACCCTACACCATGGGGGATGGAGAAATAAAACCATATTAAACAAAATGAAGGCAGTGGTATCCACATACCACTTAACATTGAAATTCCTCACCGCTCAAGGAGTAAGTGTATCTAGAGAAGATCAGAGAACATCCAAAGAATGCATAAGATCTCCTTAAAAGGGAAAGCCCTCAGCAATGGTTAAATCAATACTCTGTACACATGGGATGATCAGTAAATCACCTAGAGCGAGCTTATCAAGCCATCACATATGGTTCCTCTATTTCATGATAACCTAGAAATATTAGTCCATATTGGTTCTGCCTTGGAACCAACTATCCAGCAAGAATTGATGGCGCTCTTAAAGAGAAATGCAGATCTAATGTGAGAGCCATCGGACATGTTGGGAATAGATCTAGTAGTAGCATGCTACGGACTCGCAATTGACAAAAATCACAAACCTATCCAACAAAAGAAGCACCTATTCACACAAGAGAAGAAAGAAACCATCACTATGGAAGTTAAGAAATTATTGCAAGTAAATTTCATCAAACAAGTGCACTTTCTAGAATAACTAGCGAATATGGCAATGGTGCGCAAAGCTAATGAGAAGTGGCAAATGTGTAGACTTTTCTTCATTAAACAAGGCCTGCCCAAAGGATAGATACCCACTCCAAAAATATATCTATTGGTTTATTCAACAATAGGACATGAGTTGCTAAAGTTCATCGATGCTTTCTCAAGGTCGCATTAAATCAAAATGTATGAACACAATAAAGAAAAAAGGTTGCTCATCACAGATGTAGGCACATATTGTTAAAATTTATCCTATTTGGATCGAAGAATGCACGGGCAACATATCAAATGATGGTAAATAAGGTTTTCAAAGACAAAATAGGCAAGAACATGGAAGCTTTTGTAGAAGATATGGTTGTCAAAAGCTTGAGATGCTATTACCATATCAAAGATCTCAAAGAAAGTTTCAAACCCTTCGAGAGCATAAAATGAAGTTAAATCCACAAAAATGTGCTTCAAAGTATCATTAGGAAACTATTATATCATTAGGAAAACTCTTGGGATTCCTGATATCCTAGAGAGGGATGGAGGCCAATTTGGAGAAAAAAGATAGAACAAAGGTTGTAGTGATAGACAAGCAAAACATAATGCCAACTATTAGGAGCTAGTTGGCTAAGAGAAAGGTTGAAGGAATTTAGAAGTTGGCACAAAGTTTTTGAATGATAAAGATAGAAACCCTCCTAAAGGGACCCTATGAAAACATACACAAAACCTTTCGATGAGCAATTGGAAAGAGATGAGGGGGACGGAACCACCAAAGACATACCTTTGGGTTGAAGAAAGGTATGAAACTCCTCGAGACTCATGGCAACACGAGCAAATGACTTGTTGATAGCCATTAAAAGACACTTCAGGAGAGTAATAAAGATGACAATCAAAAGCAAAAAGAAATAAGAAGCGAAAAGCAAAAATAGGAAATCTTGGTTTTAGCCACCTTAAATAAAAGATTCATTGTGGAAACCACCTTTGGTTTATTGAAAGGCAAAATACTGAAAACCGGCACCTTTCTATACCATCACATTAAAACCTCGTACAATGGGCAAATGTCGCCAAGGGAAAGTGTGGAAACAACATATTAGTTACAAAATAGTAGATGGTGAAAGCTTCCATTTTTGAAATTCAAAATAGGAGATTTAGCAAAAATAGGCGAAAGGTGAGAAATCTAATTGAAATCTTCAAACACCATGGAAGAGTTGAAAATAGGCATTTTATAAACTAGAAGTGGAAGTGAGAAATTCTATATGAGCATGGAGAGATGCAATGGAAGCACAAGAGTTATTCATAAAGAAAGTTGAAAGCATGAAAAAACCAAAAGCATCAACATAGCCCGAAACAAGAGCATTAAGGCACATAGCTACCTCCAGAAGTGCAATGGAATTTGAAAGCGAAAATGTTTGTGTATGCATGTCTAGAAGCACAATGGAATTTGGAAGCAAAAGAGTTTGGGTATGCATTGATAGCGCAATGAAGTTTGTAAGCAAAAGCTTCGAATGCACGAAACAAAAATAATGAGAAGCATACACATCACATTAAAAGGCAAAGGAATTGCTAGCAGATTGTGCAAAAGTAAACTTCATTAAGATACCTAGAAAACTATTATATCAAAATTGACGACATCAAGAAAAAACACTGAAGATACTTTTAATTATAGTGACAAAGGCAAACGTGGGACGGAAAAGCATGTAAAAGAAAAAAGGTTAATTTATCAAGTAATTGTTGAATCTAGGTGTATAGTTTTGATGACAATAAAACTCGTCTAAGACTTGATCTAAGCTAATGAAGCTTTGCTAAGCTTCGAAAGTAATGCACGTGGAAGAATTCATATTGCAATATATATGTGTTCAATGTCATTACCATATGAATTGAGTACAATGCTAAATGAATTACTTAGAATGTAAAGAAAAATGGTTGAAGAATGATTGAACTATGTTGAGTATGATAGTTGTAATAATATTAAAACTCTAAATGAATGATAACTGGGTGGATGGATGACACTGTAAATGGTCCCTCTTGTTTATCAATTGTTATTAGTATTGTTTTGATGATTAACAAAACCACACAGTCACATCAATAGAAAATGGCAAGGCTTGCAAAACATTAAATGCAAAAAAATCAAGTTATAAGACCACAGTTGATTAGCTCAGCCACCTGCCATATTACCTGGGCCATAGCCAATTAGCTCAACCACCTACCATATTGCTTGGGCCGCAGCGATTAGCTCAGCCGCCAGCCATATCGCTTGGGGTGCAGCCAATTGGCTCAGCCGCCTGCCATATCACTTGCCAACTACAATGGTTGGAATTTCAAACTTTGCAAAGTCATTTAATGCATCCCAACCAAGATTTTAAGAAATCTTTAAGAGTAAGACGTTCAAAAGTTGTTGAAATGGTTATTGAAGACTTTATTGAGTTTTAACCTTCATATTCTCAAGCAACCCAAGCCAAATCACTCAACCTTTTTCACAATCTCCCAAATCTTTTATCTATAACACAAAGGGAAGATAGCATATACTTACAAGCAAGTTTTTAAGCATATTAAAGCTTCCCCTGCGCTTACAAAGAAGCACTACAAAAGTGTAATCTTTTCTTTCTCATTTTGTTTTGTATTCCTTGAGTTGGTGTTGGAGGCCAAACTCAAGAAGAACAAGGGTGATTGTTGGCATGTGTCTCATAATTATCTTCTTATGTTTTATGCCCTCTAGAGCTAGAATATATAAGACTATAAAAGGCACTAGTTTATGCCCCTAGAGTTGGAATCTAAAAGAGTGCAAGTGACACTAGTTTACGCCCCTTAGAGCTGGAATCTAGAAGAGTGTAAGAGGCACTGGTTTATGTCCCCCTAAAGCTAGAATCTTAAAGAGTAAAAGAGACAATAATTTGTATTTCATTGTTGAGATAGTGGAACACAAGACATGAGGGGTGTATGCTTGGAAGAGTGTAGAAGGGAAGTTGGCCCAAACGACTATATATTGTGTGTGTTGCTTGTCATTGATTTATTTGCTTGCACTTTACATTTTATCATATACATTCAGTTGCAAATTATTTGAAACAAAGTGAATTTAACTAACCAGGTTTAAGCAAGAAATTTCTATAAACTTAATTCACTACTCCCCTTTTAGGTTAAGTCAAGGCTCATAGAGAACAACGGTAATGACATCTATGATGGCCTTAAGTTCAGCAATCTACCGGCAAGCATCCGCCAGCTCATCTTCTAGAGCCCTTACCTAGTCCAAAGTTTCGATGTGTCCTATGGCATTCTCTATAAGATGTCAGTTAGCAATTCAAAGTAATGTATGGGATGATTGATAACATGCCTCCAGATGATTAACCTCTCAATACAATCTATCAATTGAAGCTACTGTGTAGCTTCTTGAGCTAAGTTTTTGGGTTCCATCTTCTGAGTAATCTTTGAGTGGCTATAAGTAGAAGCCGAACTTACCCTTTTATAAGTTCTAAGGGCCAAACCTTGGGAAAGCTCATAAAACATTACGAGCTAAAATTAGACTGTATTTATGAAGGTATGTAATAGGATTCAACATTTGAAATTAATTATGGCACAAAAGACAAAGCTTCGTAAAAGTAAGTGTGAAAGATCAAGTGGATCAAAAAAGACAGGTTCTACTACGTCTCCTTGAGAGGGACCAATATTAGGGAATTTAACACAAATATACATAAATAGCTGGCAAGATTAGCTACATCAAATCACATCCTTGTAGAAGACCAACTTCTGTCATGACTCTTATCTCCTAGCTCCACACAGCACCATATGGGACTAGGAATGTCAAGAGAGGAATATTCCTTAGGTAATTAGGGGATTATATTCATCTGGAATCCTTTTCCTCCAAGAAAACCCTATGTGGTTACAATTATCCTAGGGTACATCTATCTCTTATAATTCAACCCAAGACTAAGCTATTAAAGGACTAAGTATGTACACTCTTCGATATAAGCTCTTTTTATCCTAAATACCTTCTAAAAGGTCTTATTATTAACTTGAGCATTAGAACGATTACACCTAGACCACTTCTAGCGCCTTCTAAAATTTTCCCTGTATAGCAAGATCTTCATTCGAGGTTATCTAAAAAGTAAGTTGTGCAGGATCCCGACATCTCTATGGTTTATACATTTTACTATCTAACATATTAATCAATTTAACAAATATTTATATGAAAGATATATTTTTGATATATTAATACTAAAATAAATATATAAAGTTAGCTTGTAGAAATTAGGCTTTGAAGTTGAATTTTTATTTTGAATAATAAAAGGTATATAATAGTTAGCTTGTAGAAACTAGGCTTTGAAGTTGAATTTTTATTTTGAATAATAAAAGGCAGGATAAAGACTGTAAAAAAATTTTAAATATAAATGGGTACCATTAGATTTGCAAACATGCTAACCCAACGCAAACCTAAGTTCTAAATAAGATTGCAATTTTCAACCCAACCTTACCTTGGCGGCCAAAACGGTATCAGAGCCACGCCGGTCGAGATGGTTGGGGCTCGAATTGAAGCAACCCAAGTTTCACCCCCTATTTCACCCCCTAGATTCGATGCTTACTTGCTAAAAGCAATCCAAATTTTGTGCTGTTTGAAATCATCCTCATTGGAGAGATTTTCCAAGAGTCTTACTAGTCGACCGTAAAATGGACAAACGGGGTGGATCTAAAGGTTAAAGTCTTGAAGCCGTTCATCTGGGTGATGTGTCCCAACAAACCAAAGAGGAGGACATGAAAACCGTCAACAAACCCTAATTAAAAAACGTGAAGAATCTCGATAAATTCCTAGGTCTCGTTTTTCTAATCACTTCCATGTGCATCGTCCCCATCCAATCAAACCTCCTCGTCGTTTGCTGGAACACCCAAAAAAATTCTGGATGTGTTTCATAGGCCCCAACCCCTCAGTTTTACAGGGATACCCAAAAACCAACCACATTATAACGAGCCATCGATCTCACAAATTATGAAGATGTCGTTTTCTCAAAGCAGATGGCATATTTTCATTGATTTGATCAATTACAAGTTGATTATTATGTATAAATAAATGGTTCGGACCGCTTAAATAGGTTTAACCATCTAAATATCGTAAACAGGGATTTAGTGCGTCCAACCTCATCTTCCAGCCACAAAAACGCATCCAATTCCATAACAGGAGCAAAATCGAACACCCAAAACAATAGCAACCAGAACACCTGAATTCTTCCACCATCCTCCATCAAGTCGCAATATCACAATGCAGAACAAGAAAGGGAACATACAAGGAAGACAAATTATAAACGGACAAAATCCCAAATATACCCATTTTAAAATGAAAATATATTTCAGTTTTTCTTCAACATAGGACACGCAACCCCAGCAGATCACCATCAGATTTATAACAGTACAGTACCCATGAGGAACAACAAGGATAACAATCAACAAATCAATCAATTAAAACATAATTGGAAAGGAAAGAAGAAGGTAGAAAAAGAAAAGAACAATCCTTTCTGCCTTCTTTACCAATCTTCTTTTTCTTTCTTTCTATTTCCCTCTCTTCTTCGTTTCAAACTCTTCTTCCAGTTTTTCTTATTCTTTTTTTTCTTTTTTCTTTTTCTAGGAGATTGTATGTAATTTTTATGCCAGCAAAGAATTGAACTGATCACACCTCCTCCTTACCTCTCCTTTCTCGCCCGTCGTCACCTGGTACATGCTCAGCTTCTCCATCGCGTGGGCGAAATCATTGAAAAACAATGTTTGATTGGCGGCATACATCTCCGCAAACGGCTTCGTTCTTGTGTCTGAGACGATGGCACTATCGGAAGCCAGAAGGCCCAATCCCTTAGGCAAGTTCTGAAAGTACAAATTATCAAATTTCCCCGGGGACATGATGTCATTAAAGACAGACATGGAGGGGACTTTCTTGTAGGTGGCGCATGCCTTCTTCAGCGCCTCAACGAATCTGGAGTCCATGGCTGGGTCGAAACCACCTCCCTTTCCACCGTAATTGTAGATCCTGTAGGCGAATTCACTGCAATGCGTGAAGCCGATTGTGTGGGCGCCGGTGAGGGCGACCATTTCACGGACTGTGAAGCCCTTGGATTGGAAGATAGAGATGATCTGGTTCATGCTCATTTTGGGGAGCGGAAGATTGCCCTCCACCTCAGAAGCTTTGGAGACGAGGCTGTCCTTGCGACCCAGCTGGACTTTGTAGTAGGGGCCTCCCACCATGGTGATGAGATCGCGCGTCGCCAGAGCAAGGATGTCTGCGCAGGACACAATGCCTGGACAGGTTAGCTCCACGGCGGTCTTGGCACGGACGACGCCGTCGAATGCATCTCCGGGGAGGGAGAGATTGATGTCTGCATCGCGCTCCGCCTTGTTGAATGAATTGGAGCTGACGAGGGTAGAAGCGTCGCATCCGCTAACGAAGCAATCATGGAAAAAGAGGCGAACTGTGCCAGCGGCGGTCGTGGGGCTCGCGATCTGCTTATCTGTCATGACTCGCTGCACGATCTCCTCTAGCGTAGGGCATGTCTTCTGGTAGTAGCCTAATGAGAGGTTTGCGTAGCAAGGATGAAAGGCTGAGAACAGTAGAACAGCGAAGAAGACGATCGGCTGAAGATTTTTATTGAATCTAAGAGGAGGGAGTTGTGCCGCACCGCCACCCATTTCTGCTTTTCCGCTAATGCTTTATGGATGGGTATAGATTGGTATCGTACCTGCTTCCTCTTCTATCTCTTGTAAGAGAGAATGAGAGAGAGACGGGAATGTGAGGAATGGAGGTAGCGGAGAGGAAGCAGATTGGTGGAATCTTTTTAGCGGGATAGGCTAAAAGAGAGAGAGAGAAAGGAGGGTGAACGGGAAAGGAAGAAAGGGTAGATGTGGAGGAGAGGGCTTTTAGGGAGTAGCAAAGGAGGAGGGTTATTTTTAGGGTGCTTTCCTTCGTCATCGTTTTGAGTTTTCACGCGCTTCGCCATCTTTTAATTAATTAATTTATTTTTTAAAGTATTATTAGCTGGAAACAAATATTACGACGGTTACTATTTTTTTGGCTGGAGATTGACCTGTGAGTGTACTCACTTAAGTAAATTTGCAACTTGGGTATTGTACGTTACTAGAATGCAAATAATAATCAGGGTCCCTTTGGAGCCTAGGTCTGTAATTTATACATATATTTTAAATTGAGTAATAAACTTAAAAAACTACTGATACTTGCATGAAGCATGAAAAGAGAAATTGGGAAACCTTTTCAGCCCACCTAAATACGTAGTTCTTATCAATTCTGAAAATTTAATTAATATTTTTATTCTACAATTAACTTATAGATTTAATACTACTATGTAACAGCGGCATGCAAGTTATGGTCAAAGATCATATTTTCAATTTTTTTAGCGTTGCTTTTATAAGTAAATAATGTCTTCCATGCTTAGAATCTAAAGTAGAAGAGAAATAAATGTCACTCATAAAGATTATGTACCAGCCATACCCAAATGGTTTTAAGTTGGCCTACAGCGCTATTTGCATTCTTATTCTAATGAAAAAGGCACACTGCTGCTGAATCCGTAGGTGAATATCAGGAATCAACCACGTCGGCTACAACAAATGAAATCATGGAGATGATTCTGGATGGCTATGTATGTTTGAATTTACTGAAACTCACACTTTTGTCCGGTTCGTTTATAAAGTGTACGTCTTGATTATTTTTGAATAAGATCCAGTGATAGTTTCCAGGTTGGCGTGGTTGGAGAATGTGTCAGTAATCCATATTTTAAACTTTTTGGTTGCCTTCAGCTTTTTAATTTCTAACCACATGTCATCATCATCATTGTACTTTTTCTCTCCATTATCAAGATTAATTATTTTTCCTTATTTTTAATTTAAAAGTCTACATTACTAATGTCATTCGCTACTTTAATACATCTTTAAATTAGACCACATATATCATACCCAGTTTACAATCAATGTCATATCATACAATGTCACATGCAAGCAAATATTTATGATAAGTTAATATCGCTTTTAAGTCATTAAGTGAGCAAATTTTGTTGTCGTATATTAACTCGAGTTTCCATATTAAAGAAAATATAAAAGAAAGGAATAAAAGAAATGTAGGATGATAATGCTAATAAAACAAAAGCAATGTTAAATTAAAATGATATAGATAAAGTAAATAAACTTTTTGGATAAAAAAATAATGAATAATCATTAAAAACATAGATAATATCTAAAAAAGTAATATTACTTAGACCAATTAAATGTCACATGAAAAAAGAAAATGAGACACGTTTAGAACTTGTGTTTTATGGTGCATCTAAAAACATTCTTACTCACCTTAACAATTTCATTTTTTTAATGAAATTTGGATGACAAATCCTTTTAGAAAGCAAATGGCCTACGCCGCCGGTGCAATGACTCAATCATGCCCGATGGTCGCTATTGACCTCAAGAGATTTTGTAACAGAGTAATCTTCGAGTATTTAAGTATAATTAAGGAAGAATTTGGGGATTGAGTTGCCTAGACCATATATAAGGTTAAAATTACAAAATCGTTAAGTCCGTGGTGATTGTTTGCATTAATTGTTTAATGTATTGAAATGTATTCATGTATTCATTGCACAAGGTTTCTTAAAATCCCCTTTAATAGCTACCACACACCTTACGGAAGCGGATGGCATGTAACCTGGGTTACAAAGTGAAAAGTGTGCCACACAATGTCCATTTGAATCATCATTCTGTATACGTAGTATAAAATTAATATATTCTATTCAAATTAAAAAGCATTTAAATCAAACAAGCAGGTGAGCTAAAATAATAAAAATATGAAAAAATGATATTTTTACCATTAAAATTATGTTATGATTATAGATGATTTATATAATGTTACATGCATAATCTAAATAATTAAATATAAATTTCTTAATTAGACATATGCATTATAAAACTTTTTCAAGTACAAAAGTAAGTTATATTATGATTTTAAAGTAAATATTTTAACTCATATCATTTTTTTACTGTGGTCCACTTGGAGTGATTTTTAAGATGAATGGAAAATATTATACTTTAAATTATGTAAACGGATGTGAAATGAACGTTATGTAGCCCACCTTTCACCCCCGTTGGGTGGTTACGTAGTTCCCAGAACTTACACCTGTTTTGAGCATGGGATACCAAATTCAAAGATACTCGCTCGAGTACCCCTTCCAATATCTGTCGAATTTTATTATTTTAAAGTGGGGCCAGGATTACCACCTTCTAAGGAGCAGACAGTAGCCTTTAGAGGCGTGAATAGCGGTGGCGCCAAGGCTCATGTGCCTTTGTTCACAAATTCCTTCTTCTTTCTTTATTCATTGTTTGGCCCCAGTACGCGCAACGCGGCGGCATCTAATGACAGGTTGGGCGGTGGTAACAGATTTCAAGCATGAGAAAGTGGCCGCATATCTCAGGTTCAAAAATCATTGGCCAGCTGAACATGAGGTGGTTTCCATTCGGAATTTCGGATTGAATTTTGGTATGCAATCTTCGGCTCATGTGTTGGCAATATGTACAAAATCAATGAACACATCTAAGCTTAAATTCATTAAAAAATAAATTATTACACATATAATGACCAACATTAGTACAACAAAAAAATAATCTAGATTGAATTTCGGTTGGACCGCTCATCATACTAAACTTGAATTGGATTTAGGTTGATAGCTCGTTATCATATACTTGGATTGGAATTTTTGTTGCTAGCAATTTATTCTCAAGGTTCTCAAAACTAAATAAAGCCTCTTGAATGAATTCAAATTGAAGTTCATTGATAATGAACGAACCTGATTTTCCACGCTAATAAGTTTTGCAGCCTCCAGAACGATTTTATAAATTTTTTAACTCAATCCGTTTCAAGCCTACAATAATATTTGCCTAGTTAAAATTTAAAAAATGATCTTAGTTAGACACATAAATAAGCCATAAAATTTTTCTTATTTGAAAGTTAATAATATGTGGCTACAGATTTTTTTAAAAAGCCAAACACTACAATAAAAGTCTTTAAAAATAACAATTTTTATTTTTGCTTTTAGTATATTTTTGTTACAAACATATGATTTATAACAATATTTTTTTGTTGCCCTCATTGTTGCTACAAGCTGATCATAGTTATTCATTTGCGGCAAAATTCAAATATTGTTAAGTCCAATCTCTTAGTTAGCTTAATTTTGATAATGAATGTGTATTAATAGCTAAGTTTTGATGATAAACAAACACGTGAGTAAGAAGTTATGATACTAACATGATTATTTCCCTAAGTATTGCAAAAATAAATTTATAAAATTACTAAACTATAATAAGAAAGTAACTTCAAAGTGATGCACAATGTAAAACAATTCATACTACATCTAAATTGAGAATTTAGAAGAAGAAAATGTGTAAATGTTTTAGAAAATATAAGTTCTGAACTTTAGAAGAAGTTTCAGAGGAATGAACTTAACTTTGAAAGTATATCAGTAAAGTTCTGAAAGCACTTTAGAAGAATCTAAAGACTTCAGAGGACATTTCAGAGGTTGCATGAAGTAAAGATCAAGATTTGAAGACTTCATAGGTAACTTTGGAGGAACGCTCAAAAGTCTGAAGATCATTTCTGAAGTGTTATTCAAGTCTGAAAACTTCAGAGGAGTAGTTCTCAAGAAAAGATCCAGTTTTAGAGGTCTAAAAAACCATCTAGAGCTTAACTCAAAACATAGAAAACTTTTAGAGAATCCTTCAGAGGAAAAACTTTAGCTTCAGAAGTCTAGAAAGGTAGCTACTAGAAGTTGTTGAAGTTGTCAATGTTCAGAGGATAGAAATCAATCAAGCAAAGATCAAAGGTTTGCAAGAAGGTTTAAGAGCTCTTAAATTTAATGTAACAATGATAACTAACAAAGCCACTTGACCTTCAAAGGTTTGAAGTAAAATTTTAGAAATTTGAAGTGCTCTCGTTGGGAATTTTATATCGAGTGCAGAAAATGCAAGTTAAAACAGTTAAAAACTTTTTAGATTTGCTACAACGACTAAGGCATCTTTCAGAGAATATAAATAGAGTTTTAAAACTTTGAAGGAAGATATTTCAGTGAATTAAAGAGCATTTACAAAGCTTTCAAAGTTTTCTTTCACATTTTCAACTACCACTACACAACTCTAAATCAGCAATCAAAGCTTAATCTACATCGAATCTCAAGGAATATGAAATCTCTTTTCTTCATTTTTTACATCATTTATTACTTTGATTTAATTGTGTACACAAACTATCTAAGCAAGAGGCATCAAGCTTGTACAAATTTCATTATTGTTTTCTATTTTTGCAAGCAAGGGGCTTCCAGCTATATGTGTTGAGTTAAACAAATAGGAAAGACTTGTTGTAAATGTAAGAATTTGTTAGTGTGCTCTGGAAATCTAACTTATGTTTGCTCAAACATATGTTAGTAGAACTTGAGTGCAGTAAATGGACTAACTCAGATAATTGGAGTAGGAATGTTGCTAGGGCCAAACCGATATAAAATAAATTGTCTTCTGTGCTATTTGAATCTTTCATTATCTATTTATACAAAGATTTGATTTTGGCCAAAACTTTCTGAAAAGCTCAATTCGTCCCCCCCCCCTCTTAAGCTTCCTTAAGTAAGGGATCAATGATTGGTATCAAAGCAGGCTTCACCTGTTATCTTTAAAAACTAAGTTATATAACCCATGAAGTGATCCCACAATGGTTAGCTTGTTCCACAACACTGTTGCTAAGGGACAATCTACAACTAGACCTCCATTTTGATGGAACCAATTACAGTAATAAAAACGCACATGCAAAACTTTTTGAGAGCCACAGACTACCAGTTGTGGCTTTGTTGCGGATTTTCCTTAATGCAAGTGCAAGTATTATCAACAAGTAATAAAGTGAAACTAAAAGATTATTTCTACAAGGACTATGAGTACCAACTACCAAATTACTCTAAATCTAAATTTTGTTTAAACACTCGAATAATAGTAATAAGGGAGAAAAGAAAATTGAAACTAATAGAAATCACAAGAATACAGATCTAAATAAGTAGATAATCAATGATTAAGATATCTAGGGTTTTCAAGTTCACCAGATTAATCCAATTCAATTTCACTTAATTTAATCAATTAATATTTATTCCTTTATTGATAAAGAATTTTCCTTTTTTAGTTGTTAATCTTTCTCAAGCAATAACAATCTATCTTAGTTAGCAAACTTCCTATATCTCTGTGAAAATTTTAACCTAACCAAGATGCATTAAGAATAATAAATTCATGGTACTACACAAGCCTCATGGGTATCTCTATCTCATGATAATCTTATGTATTTAATCATGGTCTAATTCAATTATCGCTTTTCAGCCTCAAATTGAATCACAAATAATGAAGAAAGGGTGCGCACACTTTCTCAAGCATTAAAATCAAATTAAATATGTTGAGTCATACATGTATTGTGATAATGATCCACACATGTATTATAGATGATTTTGATGACAATAAAACTTATACCAGATTTGTATTGTGCTAATGATATTACTAATATTAGAAAACAAGAAATAGAACTATACATGTGCCTAATATATAGTTCATGTTGATTCATGTGCATAAATTAATTACTTTATAATGATAATGATCACATGATTATTAGAAGTAAAACATTGCCTAAAAGTTGTATTTGAATTACTCATGTATACCATTAGAACACGCTTGAAGTATTTCAGAAACGCTAAATAGTATTTTAAAAGTTATTTTTGCATCCTTAGAAGTCCTAATATAATTTCTTAGAAATTATAAGGCTTGTACTTAAAGTGGTTTTAGAAACTCTGAAACAACTCTTTAATTCTTAAGGATCAGAAAACTCTGAAGCTAGCACCCAATACAACTTTTTAACCTCTGAAATAATAATATCCAGTTAACTTCTCTGAAGTTATATCATAAACTCTGAAGAATTGCTTTAGAAGCTCTACAGGTCATACTTGATATGTTTCAGAATCTTTGAAACCAATCTTCCAATCTTCTAGTCTATTTATCAAACTATAAATTGCTTCAAAAGAAAGTATAGTTATTCTAATAAAACTTCCAACTTTCAACAACAAACAGACACACATACTTTGCTATGATTTCAATGTAATGCTATAAGAACAAATTGTCATCATACATCTTTCAAATGCTCTACTAGAATGATTTCAAAGTACATTCATATTTGTTTTTCTTCTAAGAATCTTTTGCATATTTATGATTAGTTGATAAACAAAGAAAAATAATCATATAATCCATTATGCAATCATGTTATTATCATATGTTTGATCTTTATGAATATATATACATGTTCTACATGGAAGTATTAACTTAAGAAAGAAAGAAATCATAATCGGATGAAGTTTATATAAAACATACATATTAAAGTAAATATCCATGCTTCATAATGTATGTATATCATGAATGGATAGTTGTAGAATGTTTGATAAACTTCAAGGAAATGTGTATAATTAATTAGGCATGTCTTCATATACAGAAAAACATAAAAACATCATTTGTAAATAAAAGAACAACAACATGCTTAAGTAAACTCATCTTTCTCAAAGCACAAATTCATTTTGGCTATCCATGATCTACAACTTATGAAAATTCATTGTTTTTGGATATTCATAATTGAATAATTATTTCAGTATACTTTGAAATAGTATATGCATGAGCTTTAATGAAATAATGGGTGTATGAACAAATAAATGAAAATATACTTAATATACACATCCCTTACAAACTATGAATCAAATATCCTATTCATACTTCATATATACTAAATATGACAAATGCATTTTGATTTAAAATAAGAGATGTTAAAGTTTCAAAAAATAGCAAAATGCAAAAATATAATTTGAGAACGTCAGCTGCTTGGAGTAATCACCTGGCATACCACCTGGCAATGAATAGTCAGATGAATCAAGAAATGAAGCACTGGAAGGCAAACTACCTGGCAAAGTCCCAAACCACTTGTGCCTACTGCCTGAGAGCATAGCTGGTATGGCAGGTGCTTGCCATACCGCCTGCCAGGAGGTAGCAAGCTACACTTGGAAGAAAAGCTAGAGAATTGACCACAGCCGCTTGGCATATTGCCTGATGCATAGCCGCTTGGCCCAAGCACTTACCATTCCGTCTGATGATGCCCCATGGTTGAAAATTCAAACATTGCAAGTAACAAAAATTTAAGATCCTTATCCAATGATAAAGTTTTCAAGATCTATTTAAGGAACACTTAAGGGATGTTTGAATAACAAGATAGAGAGTAGAAAAAGAGAAAATACAAATAAGAAAAAGGGAGAAATCATCTTGCAAATCCTAAGGCCATGATCTACTACTTCCATATTTAAAAAGAGCTTTCATTCTCCAATATCCTTCAAGGCTAATCTCTTAACAACATAAGGAAAAAGCTTCTGCATCAAGAATAACTCCATCTAAGATCTTCCTCAGCGCTCGATAAGAAACATGTCAAAAAATATAAATTCTTATTTCATTTGTTGAAGTTGCTAGTTAGCTTAAAAATTAGGGTTAAAATTGTTGGTGAGTTTGTGAAAACCAACATTGTTAAAGTTGTTGGTAAGCTTATGAAAACCAACATTGTTAGAGTTATTGGTGAGCTTGTAAAAACCAAGTTAGTGAGCTTTTGGTGAGCTCGGTAAAACCAATGTATGAGTTCTCGGTTAGCGCAGGAAAATCAAGTGTGATTCAACAAAAGATTAGTGGAACCTGAGTGCAGCAAGTAAGGCTAATTCAGAGAGTGGAGTAGGTGTTAAGAGAGGGCCCAAACCACTATAAGTTGTATGTGGTATCTGTGCTTGATCTTTCCTCTATATTCTTACTTCTTTTATCCATTGCTTTATTTTGATTAGCACACCAACATAAAAGAAAGAGAGAAATTTGATCAAATAGGAGTTAAAAGAAGTAAATTTTATAAAACTCAATTCACCCCCCTTCTTGTGTTCTATCCCATCCTACCAGGATCAATAAAATACTCAACGTAGATAATGAATAAACATCAAATTAAATTAAATTGAATAAAACTAAATATTTATAATTCGTCTATAATGTTGCCCTAGAATAAAGTGTTTAGATCATAATGTAATTAAAAGTAATTATAAACATTATCTTAAGCATAATTGAGAAAAGAGAAAATATTGCAAAAGAACTTGGAAAGATAAGGAGAATGAATTGTCTCCAAGTAGCACTCCCTTCTCTTCATAGCCATCCCTCTTCCAAGTCTCCCATGCTAGGTCTAATTCTTTGCCAAAAGGCCTCCAAATTCTTCTCCCTTATTCTAGATTTGTTCTCCTCCTTTTATAACTCTAGAAGTAGGGTTTTAGTACACTTTTCCACAAATTGCAACACCTCTTACATAAAGAAATCCACTTCTAAGAATAACTCAAACTTTCACCATGTCTTGGACTCTAAAAATTGCAACACAACTTATGCATAAAAATCAGATTTCTTAAGATAAATTGGGCCGCCACATGTCCTAGGTGAAGTGGCACGCAATCTCTGTACATAATCCTCTTTGAAACAACATTGTGGGTGTTATTGATGAATTTGTCCCTTTGAAACCATTTTAAATTGCAATTTAGACCTTCTAGAAGTGTTTTTGACATATACTTCTGAAGGTTGATCATGTACATGACTTCAGAGTAGCTTGCATGACATTTAATGTAGCTTAAACCTCTAAAGTCCTTTCTAAAACTTGATTTCTTCCTTTGAACATTCCGTTGAAAGTCTTCAAAACTTCTAAACATGACTTTGAAAGATGCAACACTAAGAATTTGTCCGCAATCTGCAACTTCTAAAAAACTTCAAATTTCTTTGCTCTTACTTCTAAATTTTTCAAATTTCTCTGAAACTCCTCTAATTGTGCCTCTAAATTCTAGAATTTGATTGCAAATTTTTCTATAAGCTTCGTTTAGAGGTTTTGAAACTTCACTTTAGAACCTCTAAAGCTTATGTTGAAGAGTTCAGCATCTTGTTTCTTGCTAACAAGCTCCTCCTTTATCCCATGTAAAAAGTTCCCATCAAGCAAGGCATTAAGTTTCAGAATCCTCAATGGATGAGGATTGCAAACTTGCAAGTGATCTTGATTAATGCTCATCAAATTTGTTAGTCTCAAAGGTTAGGCAAATACCCAAGAAGGGAGGGTTGAATTGGGTAATCAAAAACTTTTGCTAAAACCCATTTTTATGTTAAAGTCCCTTAAGTAAACAATGCAATTAGTAGTTAGCACATAAATGATCAAGACACAAGGATTTTTATAGTTGAGTCAATACTTTACTCTACTCTTCTTAGTGTCTTGGTTTCCACTATCTCACTATAACAGAAATAGAATTAGTGCACCCAGCACTCTTCTGGATCAGCTCTACGAAGCATAAACTAGTGCAACATGCACTCTTTTGGATCATCTCTAGGGGGCATAAACTATTGCAACATGCACTCTTCTAGATTAGCTCTAAGGGGCATAAACTAGTACAACATGCACTCTTCTAAATCAGCTCCAGGGGACATAAACAATGTAGCTCTTGTTTGTAAGACACGCTTCAACAAACAGTCACAGCTCTTCTTGAGCTTGGTTTCAAATACCAGCTCAAGGAAAGAATAAGAGAAAGAATACATAAATTAAATACACTTATACAAGTGTTTCACAGAAAGCTTAGGGGAAGAAATCTAAAACTTGAATGCTAAAGTAAATGGTGTTCTTAGATAGTAGTTGAAGGCCTTTAATGAGTGATGTAGAAGATTCAAATATGAATGAATAAAAGAAAATCAGGCTTTGTAAAGATGTAGCAATCAAATACTTCATTATTTCTTAGTTGTTTTCTTCAT
>JAYJMB010007687.1:23428-149625 GCA_036873735.1 Pouteria campechiana
GAATGAATAAAAGAAAATCAGGCTTTGTAAAGATGTAGCAATCAAATACTTCATTATTTCTTAGTTGTTTTCTTCATCTCACCATTACTCCTTTTTATATTACCTTTGAATTTCAGCCGTTGGTGGTAGGTGACCTTCATTAAGTGTGGAAGACCATTCTGATTAGCTCTCTTTTGAAAATGCCATCTCCTAATTAATTCTTCTCAACTGCAATGCCATTCTTGCCAGAGAAGAGGAGGAGTTGTTGGTTTAGGCAAGCATTGGATGAAGAGTTGCTGCAATGAGTTGACTAAATCATCATTTTGGAAAGAGGCTCATTAAATTTAGATGAAGCTAGATGATTCGAATTGTCTGAGGAAGAGTTTGGGAAGATGATGCTTCTTCCGAGGTTAATTTCGAGCAGAGACTTCTCTTTCAGCTTACTCTATTTGGATAGTCATATTGTTTGAGATTTGATTTCAGATTAGCTTTGCTTTTAGCTTTAGACAAAATCTTCTTATTCCGTTTTGTTTGAAGTTAGTTTTGGACACACTTGACTCTTTATTCTGGATTGCATTTCGAACAAAGTTCTCTTTAGTTTTTTAGCTTTTCTTGGTCGGACAAAGTTCTTCATTAGGTATTGTTTGAAGTTAATTTTGGATGAACTTCGAGTTGTGGATGAAGCCGGTTGACTTGATCTTAGACATCCTTGGATTCAAACAAAATATTTACTTCTTTAGTTTTATCTTAAGCTTTACTTTGTTTGAAATGTCTATCTTTTCCATCAGTATAGAATTTTGGATAGATTGACATCTTAGAGCATGTTCCTACTCCTCTGGTTTTCTTCCAAGATATTATCCTCATGCATTTATCAAGATATTAATTGTCCACACAGTCCTACCTTTTTGCAATCTATTTTTGCATAGTAAGCACTTGACAAATATTCATTAATACATAAACAAGTTTTGTTTCTAATCAAAACTATGCATTCATACCAACAACCACCCCTTTTTTTATTTTGACAAAACTTGATTAAAATTATCTCATTATAAGGAAAATAATAATCTCCCCCTGAATGAATAATATATATTAATCTATCTCTGTTTTCCTTTGAATGATAGATCATACCATTAAACATTCTAAAAATTGCTATTTTCTCCCCCTGACGAATTGATAATCTCCTATTGTTATTTTTACATATATTCCCCTCCTTTTTGGTCATTGATAGACATATTGCAGATTGTTGCTCCCCACGGATAATTTTACATTATATTCTCTACCCCTTTTTGTCATAATAAAAATCAAAATGAGATACAGCCTCGGGAATGATTTTCCAGATGATGGATATTGTATGAAAAGATTTTGGATAATAGGCATGTGTTCGGACAATGATTAATGGATATCAAGATTTCAAATAGAAGGTTAATAACTTCAGACGGAAGCTTTGTTTGAAATGGAATGGTGTCAAATTGAGACAAAGCGGATTGTTAGGTAGTTTGAAATATTTTGAAATTCTAGTAGGATGAGAAAGCAAGTAACATCCTAATAGCTTTTATTCTTGCTATAGGAGCATATGATTCCTCAAAATCAATTCCTTCCTCTTGGGAATACCCCTTAGCTACCATCCTTACTTTATTTCTTACAACAAGTCCACTTTTATCCAGTTTATTTCTAAATACCCATTTAGTTCCAATTACATCAACATTTTCTAATCTTGGAACTAATTTCCATACTTTGTTCCTTTCAAACTGGTTTAGTTCTTTTTACATTCCAATGATCTAATTTTCATCGGTTAGAGCTAGATCAATGTAACTAGGCTCTAAGTTGGAAATAAATGCATAATAAGCACAAATGTTTTGCATGGATCTTCTTGTCCTAACTCCATTATAGACATCACTTATGATTTGATCTCTAGAATGGGCACTAATAAACCTCAAACCAGTAGGAGTTTGATAAGGAACATTACCTTCACTTACTTCCTCTTCACTATCTAGGTTTTGCATGTCTTCATGCTTTATGGTGTCTTTTCTCCTTGATCTTATAATTTTAGCTTTTTCAGTTTCTTAATAGCTTCATTTGCATCATTATCATTCTCCTTTCTCTAACTTAAATACGTTTCATCAAATTTAACATGCACTGATTCTTCTATAGTTTGTGTTTCCTTAATGAAAACTCTAAATGCTCTACTATTGGAAGAATTACCAAGGAAGATAGCTTCATCACTTTTTGGATTGAACTTCATAAGATTATCTTTCCCATTGTTCAGCACATAGCATGAGCAATGAAAGAAATGGAAATAAGAGATGTTGGGGTTTTCTTCCTTTCCAAAGTTTGTATGGGGTTTTCTTTAGAATTGCTCTAATGGTAACCTTGTTTAGCACGTGGTAAGTTATGCTTACTGCTTCTCCCCAGAACTTTTTGGATAATTTACTTACATCTAACATGTTCCTTGCCATTTTCTGAATCATCCTATTCTTTCTTTCCACAACTCCATTTTCTTGAGAAGTTCTAGGGGATGAGAAGCATTGGTAAATTCCTTTTTCCTCACAATATTCAATAAATTTTCTATTGTCAAATTCACCACTATGATCACTACAAATAGACACAATTGACACATGCTTCTCATTTTGAACAAGCTTTGAAAAAGTAGAAAATATTGAAAATGCTTCATCTTTTAGTCATCTACAATGACATATAGATATCTCTTTCCTCCAAGGCTAATAGTATCTAATGGTCCAAAGAGATCTATATGTAATAGTTCTAGAGGTCTAGACGTGGACACTTCATTCTTAGAATGGAAGGACACTTTGGTTTGTTTTGATACTTGACAAGCTTTACATATCTGATTTTTATCAAACTTCAGTTTGGGCAGACCATTGATAAGATCCTTCTTCCATAAAGTTTTGATGTTTAACATGTTGATGTGTCCCATCCTTTTGTGCCACAACCATGGGTCATCTTTAACAGTGATTAAGCATTTTCCTACAATCTCATCTAGTTGAACTAGATATACATTTTTATATCTTTTTTTGCTAAACAATAAAATGTCATCTACATTGAATATATTACATGTGGATGGTTCAAATATAACTTTGTGACCTCTATCACATAATTTACTAATACTTAGTAGATTGTGCTTGAGTCCATCTATATATAATCCATCTTCTATGCATGCACTGAACAAACTATAAATTTTACCTATACCCTAATGAAGCCCTTGTCATTATTGCTAAGTGTAACGGTTCCTCCATTCATTAGCTTCAGGTCTTTGAAGGAATTCTTATTCCAAATCATGTGTCTTGAATAGTCATTATCCTTGAACAAGGAATTGCCAGATGTGGCTTTAAGACTTACGTGCAAACAAAGTAAATATTCTTCTTACCTCTTTGGTATCCAAGCATTGGGTCCAACTATGTTAGTGAACTTGTGTGTGTGAAAAGATTGTGCATAATTCTTGGGCCTCCATTTCAATTTTGTACCTTTTCCTTGCATCATTTTGGCATAACAATCATATAGTTTATGTCCAACCTATTACAGAAATAACATGTGTTTGGAGTCCTACTAGGTGCATTGTAATCCATTGGTTTCCTCACCAAGAATGTCCTATGAATCTTCTAATATTTGGACAATTTTCTCTTTCTTCTGTGATGTTCATACCCTTGGACCATCCACTAAACTTTTGTGGATCTTTATCACCTGAATGCTCACAACCAAGTCCCTTTTTGCTAGTTTGATCAATCATTTGCATGAACTTGGTAATTGAATCTCCTGGATTGGAGAATTTGCTTAACTTACTATTCAATATTTCTATCTCCTTTTTCAAATTTCCTACTTTTTATAGAGATAGATTTTTCTTTGCGAAGATTGCATTTGCTTTGATAATTGCATCAAAGTGTCTTTTGTTTTGAGTAAACTTTTGACTAAGAGTTTCAAACTCATTGAAGAGAGAGTTATATGATTGTTGTAGCTTATTAAGCTTCCTGCATTTGGTATAGTTATTGTTCAAGCTTGAAGAGTCAAAATTATAAAAATAGCAAGAGTTTACCTCAGTCTCTAGTTCTGTTGTGTAATTTTCTTTAGTGGAGAGTTAGCTTGTTGATTCATTCTCTACGTGGGCCATGTAGCATATTCTTGCAAGGTTTCCTACTTCATTATCATCTCTCGCTTGAGCTTATGGCTGAGGATTCTTCTCATTTACATACATTTCTCTGGCTTGATTTCTTGATGACTTCTTGAATTATTTCTCTTTTTCGTTCTTTTCTTGTCTTTCTTCTTTATCATTCATTTTTCTTCATTAGGAGACATTGCAAACAAGTGTCTTACTCCTCTACATTTGTAGCATGTGGGAGGATCTTTCTTTCTTTGTTGTCTAGGCTATCTTCTTGAGATATTACCTCTATTGCTCCTCATGAACTTTCTATAGTTTCTACCCATAATGGCTAGGTCATCTTTAGACTGCGATGTAGATTCACTGCTTCTCTCCTTAGTTTCTTTGAGAGCAATGGTGTTTTTTCTGTTTAGTTGGCTCTTCTCTTTTACTTTTGATCAACTCGTGTGACATCAAAGAGCTGATGAGATCATCTATCAAGAGCATGTTTAGCATGTTTAGATTCTTTACTTCTTCTATTGTAGTAATTTTCTGGTTCGAGGACTCTAGTAATGCTATTAAGATTTTCATAACCTGTTCAGAATTAGAAACTTCTCTTGTTAGGCCTTTCAAAGTGTTCATAATCTTAGAGAATCAAACATACATTTCAAATATGTTCTCCACTTCTCTCATTCTAAAGTTTTCTAATTCTTCTATCAATATATTCCTTTTGATCCTCATAAATAGATACTAACTTATCCTAAATATCTTTTGCAGTAGTGTCAGAAGACCCTCTATCAAACGCAGGAGCAAACAATCCACAGAACAATGAATTCATAGACTTTGCATTATTTTGAATTGCAGTGGCGTCTTCTCTAGTCCATACATAGATCTCATTAGTAGAAAGGGTGAATTCTACTTTAATGGCTTTTCAAGAATCCATGTCGTTAGCTATAATAAATTGCTTCATTCTCAACTTCCAATAAGCAAAGTTGGTTCCATCACATATGGGTGATTGGGTAGACAATTGCCCCTCGATAAATGCCTGAGCAGAAGATGATGAGTTTGCCATTAGATCACTACAAATATTTATGTAGCCTACTCTAATACTACTTATTAGTCCCAAAGGTTAGGCAAATACCCAAGAGGGGAGAGGTAAATTGGATAATAAAAAAATTTTGCTAAAATCCCTTCTTATGGTAACATTCTTCTAGCAAACAATGCAATTAGCAGTTGGCACACAAATGATCGAGACATAATGATTTTTTTATAGTGGTTCGAGACAATACTCTACTCTACTCTTCCAAGAACACTTTCCTCTTAGTGTCTTGGATTCCACTATTTTACTATAGTAGAAATACAATTAGTGCACCAAGCACTCTTCTGGATTAGCTCTAGGGGGCATAAACTACTACAACACGCACTCTTTTAGATCAGCTCCAATGGGCATAAACTACTACAACATGCACTCTTCTAGATCATCTCCAGAGGGGCATAAACTACTACAACACACACTCTTTTGGATCAGCTCTAGGGGGCATAAACAATGTAGTTCCTATTTGTAAGACATGCTTCAATAGACAATCACAGCTCTTCTTGAGCCTAGTCTCAATTACCAGCTCAAGGTAATCACAAGAAAAAAAGTATAGAAATTAAATAGATTTATACAAGTGTTTCATAGAAAGCTCATGGGAAGAACCGAAACTTGAATGCTGAAGTAAATGATCTTCCCAAATGGTAGTTGAAGACCTTTAATGAGTGATGTAGAAGATTCAAGTATGAAGGCTCAAATGAATAGAAGATGTAGCAATCAAGTACTTCGTTATTTCTTAGTTATTTTCTTCATCTCACATTACTCCTTTTTATATTAACTTTAAATTCCAACCATTGGTGGTAGGTGACCTTCATTAATTGTGGAAGACCATTCTGATTAGCTCTCATTTGAAAATGTCGTCTCCTAATTAATTCTTAGCAGCTATACTGCCATTCTTGCTAGAGAAGAAGAGGAGTTGCTAGTTTAGGCAAGCATTAGATGAAGAGTTGCTGTAATGATCTAACTGAATCATCATTTTGCAAAGAGGCTCCTTAAATTTAGACGAAGCTGGACAATTCAAATTGTTCGAGGAAGAGTTTGGTAAGATGATGCTTCTTCTAAGGTTAATTTCAGACAATGACTTCTCTTTCATCTTACTCTATTCGGACAATCATATTGTTCGAGATTTAATTTCGGATGAACTTTGCTTTCAACCTTGGATGAAATCTTCTTGTTTTCCTTTGTCTAAAGTTAGTTTTAGACACACTTGACTCATCATTTTGGATTATATTTTGGATGAATTTCTCTTTAGCTTTTTGGCTTTCTTAGATAGACAAAGTTCTTCACTAGGTATTGTCTAAAGTTAATTTCGGATAAACTTTGAGTTGTGGAAGAAGATGGTCGACTTGATCTCGGATACTCTTGGATTCGGATGGAATATTTACTTCTTCAGTTTTATTTTAAGCTTTGCTTTGTACAAAATGTCTATCTTTTTCGTTAGTATGGAATTTCGGACAGATCGATGTCTTAGAGCACGTTCCTGCTCCTCTATTTTTCTTCCAAGATATTAACATCATCCATTCATCAAGATATTGACTGTCTGCATGGTCCTATGTTTTTGTAATATGTTTTTGCATATTCAGCACTTGACAGATATTCATTAGTACATAACTTAATCAAGTTTTGTTTGTCATCAAAACTATGTATTCACATTAACAAAATTGACTTGTAATCTTTTGATCTCCACCATGCATTTTGAATTAATATTTATGTGAATTCATAGCCATCATCAATTTCCCATCAATTGGACACTAAACAAATTTGCAATCAACTCATATTGTTGTCCATTGCTAGATCATGCAATCTAATCATCCCAACTTGAAAATTACATTCAATGTGCACTAAATTAGGGCTTTTTATTTCTTGATCCATGTTTGGCCCACTTGAACATCATCAAATCATGTAGATTTGTGGTTGATTTCATCTCATTTGTGGAATTTTCATGCAAAACATCTTGCGCATGAAACTTCTAAAGATATCTTGCGTATAAAAGATATCTTGCGTATAATATTTTGGGTATAAAAATATTCTGCTACTAACCCACCGAGACCCATTCCTAAATGGGTATAAAAAATTATAGTTTGACCTTATTATTATAAGTGTGCTTGAGAACCACAAAGAGTAGCAAATGGTATATTGATAGTGGTTGCTCAAGACACATAACAGGGGAGAAGGAGCTATTCACAAAATTTACCTTTGGAGATAATGAAAAAGGTAGAGTAGTTGAGATTAGTAATATAAGCTAACCTCCCTCTATTACTATTTGGAATATTTTACTAGTAGAAGGATTAAAATACAATCTTTTAAGTATCAGTTAATTTTGTGATAATGGTTACAAGATTGTGTTTGAATCATATATATGTTTTGTAATAGATAGTTCAAATTCAGTTATAGTACTTGGTCAAAGATTGTGAAAATGTGTATTTAATAAATTTGAGTGATATCCAAGTCAAATGTCTTGTTATGAATAATGAAGAATGCTTGTTGTGGCATAGAAGACTAGGACATGCTAAGAAGTTCATGATTGAAAAACTATAAAACAAATATCTTATTATTGGCTTACCTAAACTAAAGTTTGACCAAAATGAATTGTTTGATGCTTGCTTAAAAGGAAAGCAAGTTAGAGAATCTTTTAAATCTAACAAAGAATTATACACAACTATACATGGATCTTGTTGGACCAACAAGAACTAGAAGTCTTGGAGGAAAACATTATGCATATGTCATTGTAGATGACTATTCTAGATTTACAAAAAAAATGTTTCTTGCTTCCAAAGATGAGACTTTTTCATTCTTTGAAACATTTACCAAGCATGTATAGAATGAACAAGATTCTCATATAGTAGCCATAAGAAGTGATCATTGTGGAGAATTTGAAAACTAGATATTCACTGCTTTTTGTGTAAGCAATGAAATTTTGCACACATTCTTTGCACCAAGAACACCTTAGCAAAATGGAGTAGCTGAAAATAAAAATAGATCCTTGCAAGAGACGGCAAGGACAATGTTGAGAAAAATATGACTTACCTCAATATTTTTGGGCAGAAGCAATGAATACTTCATGCTATATTATTAACAAAATTTTTACTAGATCTATACTCAGTAAAAATCCATTTGAATTATATTATGGTAGAAAACCAAATATTCTTTATTTTCACACTTTTAGTTGCAATTGTTTCATTCTTAATAATGGAAAGAAAAATTATGGTAAATTTGATAGCAAATTTGATAAAGACATTTTCTTTGGTTATTCCATTGTTAGCAATGCATTTATCATCTACAATTTGAAAAATAAAACTATAGAGGAATCCATTCATTTGAAATTTGATAAGAGTACCAATCCCTCTAGAAGGGTAAGCAATTTTGATGATGAGACAGGAGAATTTACAATATCTGTGGAGAAAATAAAGATACAAGATAAAGACAAAGATTCTTCACAATCAGAAATACAAAAAGATGAAGAAGAAACAGATGATGGACCATTTATCAATAAGGTAAATAATGAAGGTAACAATTCCTTTCTCAAAGATTGGAGGTTCATGCATAATCATCCTAAAAACCAAGTAATTTATTATATTTATGATAGAGTGAGAACTAGATCTTCATATCATCAAATATGTGGTAATTTTGCTTTCATTTCTCAAATAGAACCAATTTGCATAGATCAAGCTTCAGATGATGAAAACTGGATTATAGCTATGCAAGACGAACTAGACCAATTCAAATGTGTGTGGAAGCTTGTTCTAAGGCCTAACCATCAATCTATTATAGGAACTAAGTAGGTCTTTAGGAACAAATTAGATGAATCTAGTATAGTAATAGGAAATAAAGCAAGATTAGTAGCAAAAGGATACTGTGAATAGGAAGGAATAGATTTTAAAGAATCATATGCCCTGTTGCTAGAATTGAAGCTATTAGAATTTTGCTAGCATTTGCAGCTTTCATGAATTTCATGCTTTACCAAATGAATGTCAAAAGTGCATTTCTAAATGGTTTCATTAATGAAGAGGTTTATGTTGAACAAACTCCTGGGTTTGAAGATCCTTATGATCCAAACCATGTTTTTAAACTCAAGAAAGCTCTCTATGGATTCAAACAAGCTTCTAGAGCATTGTATGAGAGATTGAGTAAATTCTTAATAGAAAAAGGATTTATTAGAGGTAAAGTAGACACCACACTCTTTATTAAGCAGGATAAGAGTAATATACTGATTGTTCAAATCTATGTAAATGATATTATATTTGGTGCAACTAATGATAAATTATGTTAAGATTTCTCTAAAGTAATGCGGGGAGAATTTGAGATAAGTTTAATAGTTGAGATGAACTTCTTTCTAGGACTTCAATTAAAAAAGATGAAGGAAAGAATCTTTATACATCAAGCAAAATACACTAAAGAATTGCCCAAGAAATTTGATTTAGAAGAAGGAAAACCATTGACCACAATAATGAGTACGTCCATTAAAATGGATAAGGAAGAAAAAGATAAATCTATCTATCAAAAACTCTATAGAAGCATGATAGGATCTCTTTTATATTTAACTACAAGTAGACCAGATATTATGTTCAGTATCTGCATGTGTGCATGATTCCAAACCTTAGTTTATGGTATCAAAAAGGTTCAAAACTCTGACTTAGACTTTCTAGGATATAAGGTAGATAGGAAGAGCACCTCAGAATTATGTCAATTTTTTGGAAGCATGATCATATCATAGTTCTCCAAGAAACAAACATCTGTTGCTTTATCAACTACTAGAGCTGAATATGTAGCTGCAGGTAGTTGTTGTGCAAAGATTTTGTAGATGAAACAACAGTTGAATGATTATGGTTTATAATATATTGATACACTGATTAGATGTGATAATACTAGTGTAATAAATCTAACAAAGAATCCAGTATTGTATTCTAGAACTAAACACATAGAGGTTAGACATAACTTTATTAGAGATCATGTACAAAATCATGATATTTGTTTAGAATATGTACCAACTGAAAATTAATTAGCAAACATTTTTACAAAATCACTTCCAGAGGATAGATTCTATAAAATTAGGAGAGAACTTGGTGTACTAGATCCATGCGTATAAAATGCATATTACATGATTTAATTTTTTTATAATATTAATGATCACATAATAACAATTTAGATGCCTAACATCATTCATAAATGTTAAATTCCCAACATTTAGAATACTTTAAAAGTAATTCAGAAATTCCAATAGAACATTTAGAATGTTTCAGAAGAAATTCAAAAATTCTGATAGAACCTTTAGAATATTTCAAAAGTAATTCAGAAATTCTGATAAAACACTTAGAATGTTTTAGAAGTCATTAAGAAATTGCTATAGAACATTTAGAATGCTTTAGAAGTAATACAAAAATTCTGATAGAATTTTAGAATAAATTTTCCAATTAACATTTTGCCACAGAAGTTCTGTGACACCTACATAGAACTTCTGACGTACGGGCTTAATTGCCCCAAAACTTGTGACTATTAAAAACTCTTCTACACATATGTCCTCAGAACTTCTGAGGTTATAAATATAAAAGTTCTGATAAACCCCTTATCACCACAGAATCTCTGATACCATATATCAAAAGCTCCAACTCTCTTACAAAAACCCTAGCATCAGAAATTCTGCACATCTATTTCCAATCTCTAAGCCCCTATTTAGAAATGATGATTCAAATCTTTGTGTTGCCTACATTTTTCCTCCTCCAAATCATTCTCATCTCACTTCATCCTTAGAGATTTATCATTCCCAGAATCTTTGAAAACCCTATCTTTTAATATCCTAAACCAAAATTCCTCAAGCTACTGCAAATGGCTAGGACAAAGAGGGCGAGCAAATAAGCCAAAATCTCATCTACAGATTCTAAGATAAGAAGAAGAGAAAGTTCAGAAGAAGAGACTCCAAGAAAGAGCAGAAAAATAGAAGATTACTTCCTAAAGGTAATCTTCAAGAACAACTCTTTGGATCATAATAAAATTTTCAAGTATTTTGAAGAAAGGAAAATTGTGAAAGGAAGAGTTTTTGATTTCAAAGTATTTGGAGAAAATGACCTGAACTTAGAGGTGACCAATTGGATTAAGTTCCAAGGCTAGGAAATTTCATGAGCTATAAGGATAAATGCTACACTAGAATGGTTCAAGCCCTAGCCACTAATTTCAATTACAATAGTAGAAAATTGTGGATTGGAAAGACAAATAAATCTATCTCTAGAGAGCATAAGAAATACATTCAAAATTCCTGAAATAGAACAATAAGAAATCAATTGGCCATCAGAAAGTACTAGGCTTTTTTCAGATCTGGTTGAGGTTGAAATCAAAGATAATGTTCAGCAATCTGAATTTGGATCTCAAGCTTGCTCAAATATTGATCTTCAACAACATATATCCAAAATTAGGAGGTACAGATCAAAGTTTTGAGAAGGAAGCCAAAATTTTGTGGTCTATGAAGCATAGAAAGAAAGTAGCCATTGCTCAAATCATTGATGATCAGCTATACTTGGTTAAGACACCTACCAAGTATTATCTTCCTTATGGGATAATAATGAGCAAATTTCTCAAGATAGCCAATATTGATCTTTCCAAGGAAGATGGAGAAGAGTTCATGGTAAGAGAAATAATAAACAAAGATACATTAAAGAGAATAGGCTTCAAATCAACTCCACAAGGCTAGATATCTCAAAAGCTAAGAAAAGAAGAACAAATAAAGAGATCAAGAATTGAAGACGAGAGAAGAGACAGGCAAGAGGTTGTGGAAGAAGCAACAAATATAAGAGAAGAAGCCATAGGAAGAATTGAAGAAGAGATACAACAAGAGGATAGATAGGAAAGTATAACACTAGCACCATCTAGACCTACCTAAACTCAACAACAATCATCTATTCCTCAACTTCATCAACCCACCTACATAATTCCACATAACATTGATACCATTCTTTTAGCTCATCTATTACCCATCCAAACAAGGTTAACTAACCTTGAAACCCAAACCTTAAATCTCAAGTTAAAGGTAGACTCAATTTGGGAATCACTGCTTCACAAGCTAGATGCATTAAGTGCTCAAATTGAAGTTGTCAAAACCTAACCTCAAACTCAACATTCACCATCCTACTCATTCTCTCACCAATAACATCAGAAATCTCCTTCACCCATTCATTTCCCTATACACTCATCATCTTCCATTTCACATTCATTCACTCTAGATCCAAAAGTTGCCCAGCCTTAGGCTGAATACTCTAAAGCTATTCCTCAAACTTCTACTCAGACACAACCCTTGTAAGTCTTTCCAAAATTCAAACCCATTGAACTATTACCCATTCTGCAAGAAGAATATCTTTCTTATACTTGTAGAGCTATTATTAGGCATGGATAGTTTTTCACTAAACCACTTTATAGGATTCATTTCCTTCCCCACGGACCATCAATCTTTCTGGATTGGTCTTATTATGACCTTATAAAATCAGGAGAAATTCATCAATATCGAATTGAAGAACTTCCTCCACATCTACAGAAGAAAGCTTCAATTCCTCCACCTTCTCCAAAACTAGTTGATGAAAATTGTGATATTCTTCTTCGTATTTTTCATCCAATCAAAGTAACATACTTTAAATTCGTAGCTCAATCAGATATCAATTTTGCCATCTCCAAATTTTTTTATCCCACAACCTCATTATCCATCCTAAAGCACTATAATTCCCACAAATCACTGATCAAATTGCCCTTTCTAGAATCCAACTTATCCCTAATCCTCCTCTCACACCCACAAGCCATAAAATTAACATTCCTCAATTAGAATATTTTCAAGGTGCATATATTGAAAAACTTCTTAAATTGCTTCTGGCATCAATGCCTCCTAGAATAAGATTTCCATCTCCCTCAAGACCTCTCAATATCATTTTTATGATTGAGGAAGAATTTTTATTTTACTCTGAAGCTAATCTGCAAACTATTACTGACAACCTTCTCATTCCTTATCTAAAGCTTACTGATTCTTATTTCATCATAAAATTTTGGTGTTTATTCCAAACCAGCCCCCTCACCTAAACCAACCTCACCTTCTCCAAAAATAGCTAGAAAACCAACAACCTCACCTTATCCAAAAACATCCAGAAAACCACCTTCTGTTCCCATAAAACCAACTGTACAAACTACACCAAAGAGGAAACTCAGAATTTTACCTCTAAAAGTTCATAAAAAGGCTTCCCCCTTCTCCTCCTAGAATTTTTTAATCTGTATATAAACCTAGGTCCTCTTCCAAAAGGCACACTCAAAAACCTACCTCCACAACCACCATTCCTCCTTCTAAAGATCCCAACTTCTTCCCTCTAACTTACTCTAGAAATCCCAGAACCTAACCTACTACTATATTTAACTCACATCTGTCTTTTCTAGCTACATTCATTATTCCATGTGATGTTACCTCTTCGTGCTATGCTTTACCCATGCAGGGGGAGCCCCACCAAGTGAATAAAAGCCAATTACATATTCTGTATTTTTTTTGAAAGGTTTATCACTCAAATGTTTTGTCATTATCAAAAAGGGGGAGAATGTTAAGTCTAACCCCTTTACTAAGCTTGATTTTGATGATGAATGAGATTAAATAACTTAGTTTGGATGATGAGTAAAAAAATTGGGTGAAGAATTAAGGTACTAATAGGCTACTTTTCAAGTGATGCAGCATTCAAATATCAAAACAGATTAAGGAAAGTAATTGCAATTAATAAAAGGTATTAATTATAAAATTATTACATTAGCCCTTCAAAGGAAGATATTTTAAAAATAAATGCTCAAATAAAAGTTATTTAAAAATTGCTCAGAAGTAAATCAGAATTTGTTCAGAAACATGACATGAAAATTCAAAAATTTAGAAGTATTAAAGAAACACATAAGAACCTCATTAGAAGCATATCAAAACCCCATCAGAAATATAATGCAAAACTCAGAAGAATTCAAAAGTAATCAAACGTGTCTCAGAAACACATCAAAGGTAAATCAAAACTTTGTTAGAATCAAAGTGTAGCAATATTACACTATAGAAGTCATGCAGAAGCTTTCTTAGAATTGCATAAATATGTCAGAAGTTAAACAGAGGGACATTTTGCACTTATAAGCTTTTCAGAAGAACCTCAAAAATAATTCCAAGGCATATAGAATTACTTCAGAAGAAATTTCAAAAGTTAGAACCCTCTTAGAAAATTCTTAGAAATAAGACAAGAGGATGTCAAAAGTAAATTCAAGCCTCAGTGTTAGTTCAAAAGAATTATTCCACAATTAGAAGCATATCAGAAGCAACTCAAAATGCTGACACAATACTCAAAAGATCCTTAAAAGTAACTCAGAAGCTTTCTTAGAGGCATCTTCAAGAAGGTAAGAGTCAAAAAAAAAATATCAGAAGCAAAAATACAATCTTCATAGGTATCTCGAAAGTTTCTTAAAAGTTATTCTGAAGCTCAAAATATGACCATTGACACCAAAATCAATGCACAAAAATTTTGAAAAGAATACTGCCAAGAAAACACTTATCAAAGAAATTCTAAGGAACTACTTCAGAAATTTTGATGAGCGTAGATTGAATGTCAGAAGTTCTGGCTACTTAACTCAGAAATTCTGAAGCCCAATAGAATGTAAAAAGTTATTACCTACTCTACCTAAAATTTGAAAATGGTACTAAAAGTTGCAATGGCTAAATCTTCTCAAAGCCTATTAAAAGTTGATTAAAGTAACATATAATTACATCTAAGAACACTGAAAATTATCTAATTCAAGAATTCAAAAAGAGCATTCAAGATCTTCCATCGTTCAACTCCAACTACTACAATACTGCCAAAGTATTCAAAGACAGATCTACATCAACTTCAAAAGGACTTTGAATCTGATCTTATTGCATACTTTATTCATTCAATTGAGTTTTAATTTTGTACAAGTCTGCCTAAGTAAGAGGCATTTATTTGTACATTTCTATTTGGAAAATCAGTGATTTAATTGGTGAGCTCTATGAAACTAATAGTTTGTAAAAGTTTCTGGTTAGCCTGGAAAATTAGTAAGTTAGTTGGTAAGCTTGAAAACCAACATGTATAAGTTAGCTGGTGAGCTTGGAAACTAATGTGTAAAAGTTTCTAGTCAACTTGGAAAATCAGTAAGTTGTTGGTGAGCTTGTAAAACCAACAAGTGTTTAGTGGAACCTGAGTTTAGTAAAGAAGACTATCTTAGAGAAGTGGAGTAGGAACCCAGGAAGGGCTAAACCATTATAAAAATCTTTTGCATATGTACTAAGAGTTTTACTTTCTTTTACTTTAAGTACATCTCTCAAGTTATTGACCAAAATTTTTGAAAGATTAATTCACCCCTCCACCCCCCCCCCCTCTTGAACTATCATCTAGCAAGGGACCAACACATTTCAGCTGGCTGAGATTGGTGTTGAGGTTGATATGGCTGTTGAAATCCAGGAGGATGGTTCAAGTTGTTCCTTTGATTTTCATATGGGAGGTTATCCTGATTCCTCCAATTTCCAGGATAATTTGGATTTTGCGTGTTATTTCCTTAGAAATTACTGAAGCCATTGTTATTGACGTATTGCACTTCTTTCGTATTTGGATCTCCAGTGGTATATGCTTCAATTAGCAAAGAAGATGAAGAGGACTCTCCTACAACAGACACTCCCTTAGGTGCTAAATTGGCAATGGTTAATTAGTGTGTCAAAGAAGACATCTGTGCAGTTAAGGCTATGATTCATTCTATCTTAAGACATCTTGCTACCTTTCTCGTCATGTTTCTCTCATTCAGCCACTAGAATATATTTTAAGCCTTATGTTCAAGAGGTGGGTATGCCTCAACTATAGTCTTGGCCATTAATGAACCTCCGGATGTAGCATCTACTATTATTCTTGTTTGGCTATTAAACCCATTGTAGAACAACTGAATCTGTAGCCAGTCTGGAAAACCATGCTATGGAGATCTTCTAAGTAGATACTTAAATCTCTCTCAGTACTCATAAAGTGGCTCGAAGTCCATCTATTTGAATTAGCCAATCTCACTTCTTAGTTGAGCTGTCTTAGTTGAAAGAAAGAACTTTGCTAGGAACTTCTCCACCATCTCGTCCCATATTTTAATGCTTCTTGGTTGTAAACTCTTCAACTATCCTCTTGTCTTGTCTCTCAATGAGAATGGAAAGAATCTTATTGGCTTTCATGCAAGTATACATGATCACAAGTAATATAGAGGAGGTGAGTTAAGTATGGTGTATACGAGGAAGTATGTTGTTATATACTAAGTAATAAACTTGCATCAAATCAGTAATATTTGATTGAATGAATTTCAGTAGATGATATAATAACTACATCTGAATAAATAATGAAGTTGACAATTTGTAAGAGTAAAAGAAGAAATATTAATGGGTGAAATATCCAGAAATTCAACTTCACATAGCAAATACACTTGTATTGATCAATTGCATTGAGTAAATCATCTATCCTCTCATTGTTAATCGGATGCACTAAAGTATCTACCACCCTTTCTCAAGTGTTATGATAGGTATGCCTATTAAAGTAATTTACTATGTCTCCATGCAAATCCAAATTAATAAACCCATTTAGCTTAAGCATCTAAGTGTAATATATGTGGTCGCAAGGTCATATTCACACGGATTGCACATGTACAATGGTTATCTCTAGACTTCATTACATCATATGTTCTTCAATTCAAGAGTTTATTCCTAATTCACCTCTCTCAAGTATAAATTAAGAATCTCAGTTCATGCATATGGTACTAAACACATACATGCATTAAACTTAGAAAAGAAGAAACAATGAGGAAGAAGATAATTTAACTCAAAAATCAAACATCAACACAAGCTTCATTGCTAGGATCCATTTAATCATAGATAAAAAAAATTTAAAACATCATATTTAAATTTAAACCAACTAAGAAATTGATAAACATCATCATAATCTAAGGTTGAACGTTGATTCAAAAACAAAAGATGAACTAGTAAGAAAATAAAATATTTAGGTTGCAGCGGCTTTTGTGGCTTTCTCCAATGATCTTCTTTCTCTAAGCTCTTCACTTTGTCTAACTCTCTGTGTATGCTCCACTCTAGTTCATCCTTTGCTTCATGTCTAGATCTCTTCTTAAATAACCTAGACAACATGATTATAGTAACATTCCTCAACGAATTGCAACTCCCTTACACATAGAAATCCTCTTCTAAAACTAACTTTGTCTTTTCCATCCGGAAAGGTTGTTTCCATATTATTTCCAACAATAGATGTTGCATAATTAATTTTCAAAAGATCCCTTATGAATATTGCAATAATTTATGCATTCCAAACACTTCTAAAAATTCAGCAACGTATACAAAGAACCTTGCTTCCAAAAATAACTCAGATGAGTGCTGATCATTATTTGGATAACAACATCTGACCTATGGAAGAACAACTAAATTTGTGCACTTTCAATTCCAAGCTTTGATTTCAAACTTTGTTTCATGTTAGATTGCTTTGGAGGCATGAAGATCAAGCTACAAATTTGAATTCTTGCTTCAGAGTCACACAAGTGAACTTTAGAGTTAATAAATCTTACTTCGGAGTCACTGAATATTAACTTTGGAGGCAACAAAGTGAACTTCAGAGTCATTGAAGCCAATTTTGGAGGTACAAGTTTGCTTTGGAGGCACGCAAGTGAACTTCAAAGTTAGAAAATACTACTTCAGAGTCACAAAATGTTGCTTTAAAGTCACTGAAGTGAACTTCGGAGTCACCAAGTCTGCTTTGGAGTTTTAATGTTCCAAAGCAGTTTTAGTAGAATTATCATAACATTCTCATATGAACACTAAATTGAGGGATTTTTATTATTTTGGATACATAATTTCAAGATTTACAACTTTTATATTAATCACTTTTCCTGATTCTAATTGTATTTGAGTCACATGAGCTCAAAATACCACCTTTTGTTTTGCCTCCGAAATTGATATTTTGGAGTTTTCTGGAGAGAATACCATTATTTTGATCATAACTTCATTGTACATACTCGAAATTGCTCCATTATTTTTACATTAATAGATATTTTTAGGGAAATGCTAATCACTTGGTCTAAATCATCCATATTATATGAGTTGTGAGACTTCAGAGTGACGCCTTCTGTCAGATGAAGTAACAGACGAATGTGAAGCTCTACAGCCAGTTGTACTATTTTAGCGACAACTTTCTCATATAAATTTAGAATCATGTGATTCTTAATGCATTGGAAATCTAAGAACAAAGGCTAAAACGTTTATGTTGAACACATTTTCCAAATATGCTTCCATCAGTCCCAAAAATTACTTTAAACTAACATCTTTTGTAATCTTCAATTTCATTTTATAGATTTTTATGTCTGCAATAAAACAAACTCTGTTAAGTAAATATCCATTGGAAAAATCAAAAGAAGATCTTAAATATGTGAATTTAGATATAAAAAAATATGATATATTATAAGCTTATGAAATACCTCCAAACTTAGCTTTTAATCATCCTTGAACAAAATAACAATCTGAACTCATTAATCGGTCAGGAAAATCTCTCTCAAACAATTAGTAACATTAAAAATTTTCTCCAACAAGTTGCCTATCAAAATTTAAAAATTTTAGTGCCTAATATGCTCTATGTTCTAATTCCATAGGTAAATAACAAGCCTTTCCAAATACTAGCCTAAAAGGAGACATCCCAATGGGTGTTTTGAATGCAGTCCTATATGCCCAAAGTGCATCATCAAGTTTTACTGACCAATCTTTCCTAGAGGCATTCATAGTTTTCCCCAAAATTCTTTTGATTTCCCTGTTTGAAACTTCTACCTATCCACTAGTCTGAGGATGATAAGGAATTGCAATCTTATGTGTAACTCCATATTTATGGAGAAGTGCATCAAACTATTCATTGCAAAAATGTGTTCTTCCATCACTGATAATTGCTCTAGGAGTGCCAAATCTGGTAAAGATGTTTTTTTTTTTCAAAAATTTGGTCACTAGCTGAGCATCATTTGTTGGTATTGTTGTAGCTTCCACCTATTTGGACACATACTCTACAGCTACCAGAATGTACTTATGATCAAAAGAAGAGGGCAACAATCCCATAAAATCAATACCCCAAACATCAAATAATTCACAAACAAGAATGTTGTTTAAAGGCATCTCATTTCTCCTAGAGATATTTCCCATTCTCTGACATCTATAACATGAAAGTGCACGGGTGTGTGCATCTTTGAAAACTATTAGCCAATAAAAACCCAATTGCAAAACCTTAGCTGCAGTTTTAATGGAACTAAAATGCCCACCTACCTCTTCATCATGATAATGTTGTAGAATACTTACCATCTCATCTTTTGGTACCATCTCCTTATCACTTGGTCTGCACAAATTTTAAACAGAAAAGGTTCTTCCTAAAGATAATGTTTAACATTAGAAAAGAATTTTTTCTTTTGTTATGGTGACATGTCAAGGGGTAAAATATTACTTACTAAATAATTCACAAAATCAGCAAACCAGGGTGTTTGTTTGGAGTTGACATGACATATGTGCTCATCAGGGAATCCTTCAAGAATTGGAGTTTCCTCATCTTTTGTAGTTGGAATTCTGGACAAGTGATCTACAACTAGATTCTCCACATAATCAATCTAGGCTTTGCTTCTTTCTTTGCAAGCAAATATTTCAGAGTTGAATGGTTTGAATAATTAATCACTTTCGAACCAATCAAGTAAGAATAAAATTTATCAAAAGCAAAAACCACTACCAAAAGTTCCTTTTTAGTTGTTGAATAATTTAGTTGGGCTCCTAATAAGGTCCTACTAGCATAGTAAATTGTTTAAATATTCCTCCCCTTTCTTTATTCCCAAAACACCTCATATGGCAACATCATTTGCATCACACATTAACTCAAAAGGTATATCCCAGTCTGGTCTGCCATAATTGGTGTTGAAACCAACTTCTCCTTCAAAGTGTTAAAGGCTTGCAAGCAATCATTTGAAAAGTTAAATGACACATCTTTAACTAAGAGGTTAGAGAGAGGTTTAGCAATTTTTGAAAAATCTTTGATAAACCATCTATAAAATCCAGCATGTCTAAGAAAACCTCTGATAAGTTTAACAGATGTGAGTGGAGGCAATTTTTTAATGATCTCCACTTTGGCACAATCAACTTCTATTCCTTTTTCTAAAATCTTGTGTCCAAGTGCTATCCCTTCTTGCACCATAAAATGACACTTCTGCTAATTCAGAATAAGGTTAGTCTCCTCACATCTTTGCAACACTAAAGCCAAATCATGTAGACATGAATCAAATGATGAACCAAAAATAGAAAAATCATCCATGAAAATCTTAATATATTCCTCAACCATATCAGAAAAAATGGTCATCATACATCTCTAAAAAGTGGCTAGTGCATTGCAAAGACCAAAGGGCATTCTCCTAAAAGCAAAAGTACCATATGGACAAGTGAATATGGTTTTCCCTTGATCTTTTGGTGCAATGAGAATTTGATTGTAACATGAGTAACAATCCAAAAAGTAATAGAATTCATGTCCTACAAGTCTTTCCAACATCTGATTAATAAATGATAAAGGAAAGTGATCTTTTCTAGTGGCATTATTCAATTTCTTGTAATCAATACATCCACACCATCCAGTAATTGTTCTAGTTGGAATCAATTCATTGTTGTCATTTTTCTGAATAGTCATACCTCCCTTCTTTATTACAACTTGCATAGGGCTCACCCATGAACTGTCAAAAATAGTATAGATAATTCCCGCATTAAGTAGCTTGATCACTTCTACTTTTACCACTTCTTGCATCTTTAGGTTCAAATGCCTTTGATGTTAGATGGTGGGTTTGTATTGCTCCTCCATGAGAATTTTATGCATGCAAAGTAAAGGGCTGATTCCTTTGATGTTTGTAATTTTCCATCCAATTGCACACTTATGCTCTTTTAATACTCTTAGTAGTTTCTCCTCCATCATATCTGTCAAAGGAGAAGAAATAATCACTGCCAAAGAAGAAACTTTATGTAAGTAAGCATATTTTAAATGAGAAAGTAAAAGTTTGAGTTCAAGAATAGGAGGTTCTTCTATATATGGCTTAAGCTTTTTGTTGATTTATCCCAGCTCCTCAACTCTTGGTGATTGTTGCTTTGAGCAGGGTGGGTTTGCCTCCATAAACTTTTCACAATCCTCTATATCCTCTCTCTCAGTTTCTCTATTGCTTGGTTGAGTCAAGCATGCTTCAAGTGGATCTTCAATAACACTTTCCTAATAAACTTTGTTTACCAACTTGTCAATAGATTCAACTGTAAAACAAGAATTAGCATCCAAAAGATATTTTATTGCTTCAAAGACATTGAAGGTGACTTGATCATCTTGAACTCTAAGAATTAATTTTTCTTATTGAATATCAATGAGAGTTCTTCCTATTGCTAGTAAGGGTCTACCCAAGATAAGTGGTACTTCCCTATCTTCTTCAATATCCAAAACTATGAAATCAGTAGAGAAAATGAACTTATCAACCTTTACCAACATATCTTCCACAATACCCCTTGGATGTTTGATTGAACAATCAACAAGTTGAAGTGATATTGTAGTTATCTTGACCTCTCCCAATCCTAGTTTTCTAAAAATAGAGAAAGACATTAAGTTAATACTTGCACCCAAATCACACAATGCCTTTTCAAAATATGAATCACCAATAGTGCAAGGGATAGTGAAACTCCTTGGATCTTTCATCTTTTGTGGCTGTTTGTTTTGCAGGATGGCTAAACATTCCTCATTCAATTTCATAGTTTCATAATCCTCCAACTTTCTTTTATTTGCGAATATCTCTTTCAAAAATTTTGCATTGCTAGGCATCTGTGCTATGGCGTCTGCAAAAGGGATGTTAATATGCAATTTTTTAAATATGTCCAGAAATTTGGAAAACTGCTTATCCATCTTATGTTGTTGAAGTCTTTGAAGATAAGGGATTAGAGGCACATAAGGCTTGGGATTGTCTGGAAAAAGTTCGCTCTTAGCTGCCTTTTGTGGTTTTTCAATTATTTCCTCTTGTTTTTCTTTGGGAGTCTCTTGTTGAACATCTTCTTCTCCCATTGCTTTCCACTTCTCAGGGTTACAGCTTTTACCTTTTCAATTGAATTTTTCTCTGTGTTGCTAGCCAAAGAACCTTGTTGTCTTCCTGATAACATATTTGCTAGTTGTCCTACTTGCATCTCCAAATTCTTCATTGAGGCATCTTGATTATGAAACCTCATGTCTATGTTATGCATGAATTATTGAGTGTTGCTCATCAAAGTTTGAGTGCTATTTGCTAGTTTGCTGACCATCTCTTCCAGATTAGATTTTCTCTCCTCTATTTACTTGAATCTTGGTGGTGGCCTTATTGCATTTTGATTATTTCATGAGAAATTTGGATGATTTCACCAGCCTGGATTGTAAGTGTTGTTATATGGATTATTTTGTGAACTGTTGAAATTACTAACAAAGTTAGCGTTCTCACTAGATTGTGCAAAAGTGTTACCTACCTAATAATCCATGCTAGCATGTCCTCCACCACAAAAATCACAAGTCACTTTTTGAATTTTCATTGCTGAAGCATTCATATTATCTATCTTCTTATTCAATGCTTCAAACTATGTAGTGAGTGTAGTGAGACCGTCCACTTCATGCACTCCTATTGGTCTTCTTATTAGTGGCCTCTCAGTAGGCCATTGATAGCTATTAGATGCCATCTCCTCCAATCGTTCATAAGCTCATTTTGGTGTTTTATTATTCAAGGATCCTCCTGCAGTTGCATCAATCATAGAATAAAAATTTGGACTAGTCCCATTATAAAAAGTTTGTACTTGAATCCATATGGGTAGTCCATGATGTGGGCATCTCCTCAGCAAGTTTTTGAATCTTTCCCATGCTTCATATAATGATTCATTATCCATCTGCATCAAAGTCGTGATATCATTATACATCTTAGCAGATTTTGGAGGGAAATACTTTTCTAGGAATTTCTATGCCATTGTATCCCAAGTTGTAATTGAGCCTGTAGGAAGAGAAGAAAGCCAGCATTTAGCTTTGTTCTTAAGAGAAAATGAAAATAATCTCAACCTGATTACATCATTAGAAACTCCATTATATTTAATTGTATCACAAATTTGAAATAAAAGCATCTAAGTGGCTGTTTGGATCATCATTCTCAAGTCCACTGAATTGCACAAATTACTGAAGCATATGAATAAGAGATGGCTTAATCTCAAAATTATTTGCTTGGACTGATAGTCTTCTTATGCATGATGTTTATCCCTGAACAGTTGGAGCAGCATAATCTCTCAAAAGCCTGAGTGGACTTGCTTGTTCCATCTTATTAGTTTGAATTGATTATTCTCTCAGTGTTCTTCTGTAGGTACGATCAATTTCTGGATCAAATTCAGCTAGATTGCTTTGTTGGCTTCTTACCATGCACTACTTTCTACATAAATGATAGAAACAAATAAAATCTAAAATTCAAAACAAACTATATTAAAAAATCAACTAAACATATACTAGTACTAAGCAAAAGGAAAACCAAAGTAATACCAATCTTGATTAGTATTGATATTAATGTATAACTCATTGCCTTCCTCAGCAATAGCACCAAAAACTTGTTGGCTTTTGTACAAGTATACACAATCACAAGTAACATATATGAGGTGAGTGGAATATCGTTCCTATGAGGAAGTAGGTTGTTACATACTAAGTACCAAACTTATATCAAATCAATAATATTTAATTGAATAAATTTCAGTAGACAATATAATAACTAAATCTGAATACATAATGAAGTTGATCAATTGTAAGAGCAAAAGAAGAAATATCAATGGATGAAATATCTAGGAATTCAAAATCACCTAGCAAATCCACTTTTATTGATGAATTGCATTGAGTAAATCATCATTCCTTTCATTGTCAATCGAATGCACTAAAGTATCTACCACCCTTTCTCAAGTGTTATGATAGGTGTGCCTATTAAAGTGATTTACTATGTCTCCATGCAAATGCGCTCGCAAGGTTATATTCACATGGATTGCACATGTACAATGGCTATCTCTAGACTTCATTACATAATATGTTCTTCAATTCAAGTGTCTATTCCTAATTCACCTCTCTCGAGTATAAATTAAGAATCTTAGTTCATGCACATGGTCACTAAACACACACAAACATTAAACTTAGAAAAGAAGAAACAATGAAGAAGAAGATAATTTAGCTAAAAAATCAAACATCAACACAAGCTTCATTGTTAGGATCCATTTAATCCTAGATAATAGAAATTTAGAACATCATATTTGAATTAAAACTAAGTAAGTAATTGATAAACATCATTATAATCCAAGGTGGAATGTTGATTTAAAAATAAAAGATGAACTAGTAAGAAAACAGAATATTCAGGTTGCAGCAGCTTTTGTGGCTTTAGCTAATGATTCTCCTCATGTAACTCTCTGTATATGCTCCACTCTATTCCATCCTTTGCTCCATCCCTAGATGTCTTTTTAAAGAATCTAGACGGCATGATTATAGTAACACTCCTTTATGAATTGCAACTCCCTTATGCACAGAAATCCTCTTCTAAAATAACTCTATCTTTTCCAACAATAAATGTTACGCAATTGATTTCCAAAACATCCCTTCTTAATATTGCAATAGTTTATGCATTCTAAAAACTTCTAAAAATTCAATAATGTATTCGAAGAACCTTGCGTCCAAAAATTACTCAGATGAGTGTTGATCATTATTTGGATAGCAATATCTGATGCATGGAAGAACAACTAAATTTGTATACTTTCAATTCTAAGCTTTGATTTCAAACTTTATTTCATGTTAGACTGCTTTGGAGGCGTGAAGATCAAGCAAAAAATTTGAATTCCTACTTTGGAGTCATGTAAGTGAACTTCAGAGTTCAATAAATCTTGCTTCAGAGTCATAGAATATCAACTTTGGAGGCAACAAAGTGAACTTCAGAGTCAATAAATCTTGCTTTGGAGTTACTAAATATTAACTTCAGAGGCAACAAAGTAAACTTTGGAGTCATTGAAGCCAATTTTGGAGGTAAAAGTTTGCTTTAAAGGCACGCGAGTGAACTTCAAAGTTACTGAAGTGAACTTCAGAGTCACAAAATATTGTTTCGGAGTCACTAAAGTGAACTTCGGAGTCACCAAATCTGCTTCAGAGTTTTGATGTTCTAGAGCAGTTTTAGTAGAATTATCATAACTTTCTCATATGAACTCCAAATTGAGTGATTTTTATTAGGTTGGATAGATAATTTCAAGATATAAAATTTGATGTTAATCATCTTTTTTTTATTTTGATTTTATCTTGATTCTTATGAGCTTAAAGTATAGCCTTTTGTTTTACCTCTAAAATTGATATTTTTGAAGTTTTTAAGAGAGAGTTTAACTATTTTGATCATTCGAACAAACTCAAAATTACTCCTACAACTTTTATATTGATCACTTTGTCTAAATTGTCCATATTATATAAGTCATGAGACCTTAGAGTGATGCCTTCTATCAGATGAAGTAGTAGATGAATGTGAAGCTCTACTGGTAGTTGAACTATTTTATCCATAACTTTCTTATATAAATTTAGAATCATGTGATTCTTGGTGCATTAGAAAGCTAAGAACAAAGGCTTTTATGTTGAACACATTTTCCAAGTATGCTTCCATCAGTCCTAGAAATTTCTTTAAAGTAATAGCTTTTGTAATCTTCAGTTTCATTTTACAAATTTTTATGTCTGCAACAAAACAAACTTTGTTAAGTGAAATATTTACTGAAAAATATCAAAATAAGATCTTAAACATGTGAATTTAGATATAAAAAATATGATATATTATGAGCTTATCAAACCTCAATTGGATGGCCTCATCTAATACTTTGTTCATCTTTGCTATATCGCCGATCTCCTAAAACATGGCTAAGTGGATGTTTGGGTCTTCACTCGGGGAACCCCCAAACTTTGTTTTGCTAAACCATGTTGATCAATGATGGCTTTAACTCAAAATTATTTGCATTGATGGCTGGGCAAATGACACCAGAGTAGTTCTCATTAACCATCGGCCTGAAATAGTCCCTGATTAGCCTTTATTGTGGTGGTTGGTTTTGTTCTCTTCTTGATTGATTTTGTTCTAGTTCTGCCATCGTTCTTGTTTCTACTTACCTCACCTTCTGAATCTCTCATAATGTTCTCTCTATTTCTAGATCAAAAGGAGTTAGATCAAAAATTCTAAGATTTTGCATATCCTACTATGAGAACTGAAGAAATCGAATTTATGCAATAAAAACAAAGGAAAAAATAGATTCAATAAAAGAAAATACAAATCCAAATTAGCTAAAATTATTTGTTAATAATGTTAACCAAAAATTAGAATAACGCTCATCCCTGGCAACGACACTAAAAACATGTTCATTGTAAATTATATCATAAGTGTACAACATCAAGTTTTATAGTTTAGTGATGAATGAGTGTCATATTTATAGGGATTGTGTATTTTAACTTCTCACTAGCTATCATTATGAATAATTTTGACTTTATTTGAATAACAAAAAAGAGTAATAATTGAATAATAAACAAAATGGATAACTTTGAATAAAATAAATCAATATATGAAGACTCTAGAGGGTTGATTTCATTTATGTTTCATTCATGGAATTTCCAACTCATTATAGATTAATCAATGCATTGGTTGATAAATTGAGAATCCCAATTCACTTATCCCCTTCTCCCAAGTGCTAGGTCAAGTATCTATTCCCAATATCTTGATTTTGATATCCCTATAAAAATCCCATGAAAAAAAATTTAACTTAAGAATAAAAAACCAAACAAGCTTGAATAATATAAGAAATAAGTGAATAAATTTCACTTATCAGCATAAACTTAGTGCCTCTTGCACTCTTCTAGATCCCATCTCCAGGGATGTAAGCTAGTTCCTCTTGCACTCTTCTCGATTTCAACTCTAGGGGACATAACAATCTAGTGCCACTGCACTCTTCTAGATTCTAGCTCTAGGGGCATAAATACAATATAGCTGTTGTCTATGAGACACTCTCTAATAGATCAGTTATAACTTTTCTTGAGTCTGATCTTCACTCATGATAATCATAGAAATGAAATAGAAAGATTAAATAAACTTTTTAGAGTATTTCACTAAAAGTACAAGGGAAGTCTTTCAAAAACTTTGACTACAAAAGTGAATGAACTTCCCAAAAGTTATTGAGAGCCTTTAAAGAATGTTGTAGAAGATTGCAGTATGAAGGCTTTGAGTTTTCTCTTTTGTAAGTGAAAAATGAAGGTTTAAGCTCAGTTGAAGCTATGGTTGTTTTCTCATTTCAGCTCTTCTTCTCTTTATACCAACTTTGAATTCCAACAATTGGAGCTAGGTGAGCTTCATTGAATGCAAAAGAACATTTGAAATTACTCTTGAAATGCACCATTTTCCCTTTGAAGTCATGTTTTTGTTCAAACTTGGGCATCTATCTGATTTACTTCAGCGGCATTTGAGAATGCATTCAAAACAACTTTGAAGCACATGTATGATGCCAGATTTATTTTTAACTATGTATTTTGCGTTAGATGCTGGAATTATTTGTCTTTGAGTATTTATGTTTTCTTCCTGATTATCTAGTGGAGCTTGTCTTTGATATTTTCTTTTATCCGTTGTCCACTTAATTGAAGTTGTTTTCTTGATTATATTACCTGTTATTGCACACTTAGGAAAATAACAGTTAACAGCTTAACCATTCATTCATGTGCATTTGCTCATTGATTAGTTGGTTAATTATACCATCATCAAAATCCAACTAAGTAAAGGAGGCTTGGTTCGATAGGACTAACAAGAACTAGAAGCCGTGGAGGAAAACATTATGCATGTCATTATAGATGACTTCTCTAGTTTTACTTGGACAATGTTTCTTACTTCAAAGGATGAGACTTTTTCATTCTTTGATGTCTTTACGAAACATGTGCAGAATAAACAAAGCTCTCATATCATTTCCATAAGGAATGATCATGGTAGAGAATTTAAGAACCAAAAGTTCACTACTTTTTTGAAAGCAATGGTATTCTTCATACATTTTCTACACCAAAAATAACTCAACAAAATGGAGTAGCTAAGAGAAAAAATATAGCCATTGGAACTGTTAGTTGCTAGAAGAAACTTCAGAACTAGAGAGACTAACTTCAAATGGTCTAAGGTGCATCACTATAATGAAGTTCAAACCAAGTTGAAGCTCAAAAGGTCTAAAGAGAGCTTTAGAAGCTATGAAATTTAATGCAAAAATGGTAATTGACAAGGCACTCGACCTTCAGAGGGTCTGACGTTTAACTTCAGAAGGTATGAAGCACGCTTATAAGGCAGATTGTGTTAAGTGTACAAAATGCAATCTAAAATAGTTAAAAAATTGCCAAAAGAAATCATTAATGGATAAATGCTTTTCTAAAAGGATAAAAAGAGGATTCAAATTACTAGAAGAGTTAGTTGAGTAAATTAAAAATAAGCATTTACAAAGACTTCAAGTTTTCTTCCAAGTTTCAACTCCCATTGCATAGCACTCTTAATCAACATTCAAACTCAAGTCTTCACCAAATCTTAAGGAGTTTGAACTCACTGATTTCATTGTTAAATCATTTACTATTTGATATTTATTTGTGTACAAACTACCTAAGTAAGAGGCAATTACTCTGTATAATTCGTTACTGCTTTATATTTCTATAATCAAGGGGCTTGTAGTGTGTAAGTGTTTAATATAGAAAGTAGTAAAGACTTGCTGAGTTTCTAAGAGTTGGTTGGTGAGCTTGAAAAATCAACATGTGTATTTTTTATCAGTGCGTTAATCAAAGTGTTAGTAGAACTTGAGTGCAGTAATAGTGACTAATTTAGAGAAGTGAAGTATGAACCTAGGTTGGGCCAAACTCCTATAAAAATGTGTTCAAGTGTGCTGTGTGACTTTCTCTACTTTATTTTAGCACCATTATTTTAATTTGGCTAAAGATTCTCACCAACTTTTTTAATTCAAATAACCTAAAATTTAGAATTGAAGACCCTAATCTAAATAACCTAAAATTCTAAACAACTCAAATAGGCTAAATAATTTAATTATTTTTTTGATTAGTTGTAACATAAATAGTAATACAATATTATATCTAATAATAACTTTAAATATGTAAAAATAATAATTAAATTGATCATACTTTCCACATTGAATTATATTTTAGAATGAACTATATAATTTAATTTTTAATTTAAAATAATTCTCGAATTGAGTTATCGTATATGTTATTTATGATATCATGTGTAAAGTATTTTTTAAGTTTGCTACATTTTCATAGGTAATTATGCATGTAATAAATATATTTGATAAAATAGCATTTGTAAATTTTATTTAAAATGATAATAAAGAATTATTAATTCAAATTATCTAACCAAATTGTTAATCTGTTTTCAATCAAAATTTATTTGGATTCTACAAATTTGGTTTAGTTTTGGTTAAATTTTTAGAAAATGTTATAGTTTGGTTTGAGTAGATCTTTTCCAATTTGAATTAGGACTGGATTTACCTCAACCGAATCCAAACAAACCTAATTGCGACTTTAGTTATAAAAAACTATGATTTACAAGAAAATTGTGTATACTCAAGTTTATATGAGACCCATTTTAAATAAATTAAAATTCATTTTATTTATTGGATTTCAAGTTATTTTAGGACCCATATTGGAAGTTAGGATTATAACAAGTGTATATATATATATTACATAAGATTATAATAAATATATACATAAATTATAATAATATTGATAAATAATTTGAACATTCTCGAGAGAGAACATTCAATTCATCTACAATATTTCAAACATTGTGTGTTAAATAAAAGGATACTGTTGTGGATTTTTGAAATGCAAGTGCATGTGTTGCCAACAAATAATAAAGTGTAAGTAAGAGATCATTACCATGAGGACTTAAGATTACCAACTATCAAATTACTTTAAATCTAAATTTGTTTGAAAAATCAAAATATGGTAATAAAATAGAAAAGATAAGAAATGTGAACGAATGGAATTTAGCAAGAACACAGAATCTGGACAAGTAGAAAATCAATAGTTAAGACACCTAGGGATGCCAAGTTCACCAGTTTAATCCTATTCATTTTCACCTGATTAAATCAATCAATGTTTATTCCCATGCTAATAATAGATTTCTTTTTTTAATTGTTATTCTTTTTCAAGTCATAATAATCTATCTTAGTTACTAAATTTTCTACATCTCTATGAAAAATCTGAACTAACCAAGATGCATTAAGAATAAAAAATTCATAGTGTTACACAAGCCTCATGGATATCTCTATCTCATGACAATCTTATGGTATTTAACCATGGTCTAATTCAATTATTGCTTCTTAACCTCAAATTGAATCAAAAATCATGAAGAAAGTGGCACTACATCTCTCAAGCATTAAACTCAAATTAAATACTCAACGTAGGCAATGAATAAACATGGAATTGAATTAAACTGAATTAAAGTGAATATTCATAAGGTGGCATCATTCTAGAATAGAGTGTTTAGCTCATAATGTAGTTAAAAGAAATCATAAACATTATCTTAAACATGATCAAGAAAAAGAGAAAAATAATTAAAAGAACACTAAGAATTAATGTAGAGTTGGTGTTCTCCAAGTTGCACTCTCTTCCTTGTCTCCTTATCTGCTTCCGTCTCTTGCCCAAGAGTCCGCTCAGATATTCTGGACATGTCCTTAAATAACCCCCAAAGTAGTGTTTTAGTACACTCCTTGATGAATAGCAACACCTCTTGTGCATAGAAATCCTCTTCAAAGAATAACTCAAAACTTTCACGCAAAAAGATAGCTTCCCAAAAGTTGCAGTGCATAAAAAATGGGATTTCAAAAAATAAATTAAGCTTTCGCATGTCCTAAGAACTGTAGAACCTAACCTCTATCCATGATCCTCTTAGAAATAGCAATGTGGGCATTTAAACCACTCTAAACTACATTACCGACCTCTTATAGATATTTTGAATTCAAAATTTTAATATAAGTTTTCTTGTAAACTTCTTCAGAGGTACTGAAACTGCACTTCATACCCTCTAAAGCTCGTGAATACTCAGAACTTTTACTTTAGAACCTCTATATCACACCCTTGGGGGCCTATGTGTTTTAACATCACCTTATAATTTCTTTATTTTAAAAAAAATATTCTGCCAAAAATCTGGCAGAGTCTACCCTGAAATATAAGGCTATATACCTATGTAATTATTTATCACATAAAACTATAATTTTAATAACTATAAAGTAATAACATAAACCACAAAATACACCCCCAGAGCTGCCCAGAATCATAGTCGCATCTTGATAGCAATAAACATAATTGGAATCATACAAATTCATTCACAGTAATATAATCATTATCACTATGACATGCCAATACATCTCAATATATATCATTTATACACAAAAGCCCTTTTGTACCTCTAATTAGGTCATTGTCCAAAATTAGATTTCTCAACCTCAAACAAGTCCCAAAACTCTATAATTAGCCAATTAATTGTTTCCCCCATGAATCCCACATCAATTCATGCCAGTTTCTCCCAAAAATACTATTCACAAATTATGAAAAACCTAGAAAAGCAAAAATTTCAAAACTAATTGGGGAAACCAACTTACTATCAATTTTGTGCATTGCTTCCACCATAGAACAAGAAGCCAACCCCAAATCTTCAAGAATCCACTCCATTTTCCACCAACCAAACGGCTAAAACTCAAGCTTGGACACATGCTTGAGTGATTACCCACCTAAATTATCTTATTTTCTAGCTAAATGAAGCAAGAAATTGAGACATGAATGGGGCTAGGATAAGGGTTTAGGCTTGGGAAGAAGGGAGAAAGGGAAAAATGAAATGAAACGGGCGAGAATGGACTTAAAAAGTTGGTTCACCAATTTAACATGCCGATTGGCACCGTGATGGCTAATTCACTAGATGCCTGCTTATCAATTTTCTAGAGTGACACCGCAATGCCAGATTTTGGGGGCTGCGACACCAGATCCAGCTGTCCATTTTTCTTCCAAAATTTCTTTGCATTTCTTCATTTTACTCCATTACTTATTCTTCTATGTTTAGCTATAACATTTTCCACATAAATATCACATTAAAACACAATTATTCCCCTCAAAGGATTAGGGTAATGTGATTTAATCACCCTTGCACATTAATTTCATAACAATTCTCTTCATGCTTAATAAATTCAAGTACGATTTGTCCCCAATTGACAATTTAGGTAAAATTTCCAAAATTGTCCTCACTTTCAACACCCTGGGTATGACACTTTGAAGCCTCTAAGTGCTAGTTGCAACACTTTCATAATGTTTGAGGATGATTTTGGAGATTACAAAACTAGGAATCTATCTGCGATCTGCATCCTCTGAGTTTCAAAATTTGATTTCATAATTTTTTTCTGTTGATCTTCTTTAGAGGCTCTGAAACTGCACTTTAGAACCTCTGAAGCCTATAAATGCCAATTGAAGCTCCTTAAGAACCTCTAAAGTTACTTTCAAAAGCTCTAAAACAACAAAACTACTTTCTCAAACATGCCTTTGAAATCACTTCATGTAGCTAATTGAAAACGTCTTTAGACCCTCTAAAGTTGTTTTCAGAGGCTCTAAAATTCTGCATGCAGTTATAGTGTTTTGTCTATAAATTTCTTATTTGATAACAAAATCAAGTGATTCTTAGTGTGTTGGATAGATAATTCTAATCACTATAACTTTAATGTTGAAAACTTTCTTTGAATCAGCTTCCATATATGATAGCATTGCCTCAAAGTGACGCCTTTGTCATATTTAGCTCTTTAACCAATTAAATCATGTCATTTGAGGATCCAAAATATATGAATTTAGGTATTAAAATATAATAAATTTTAAGCTTATCAAATACCCCCAAACTTAGTTTTTGATCATCCTTGAGCAAAATAGCAACCAGAACTCTTGAAACAGTTAAGATAGTCTCTCCCAAACAATCAATAACACGCCAAACAAATTACTTATGTACACATAACTCAGAAATTATTCAAGATAATAGCCAATTAATCTCATGTTGCTCATGCTTCATCCATCCCTTCATGAAGTGAGAATGTGTGTGTGTAGTCATTCTCATGTTCTATGCATGTTTTTTAATCAACAATTTGCAATTTAGCGATTCTAATGATCTCCATAAAATACCTCATAGGCTTGCTTTTCAAAATCCCTCTCCACTAATGTAGATAACTTTATCAACTTAGATCAATAGGCCTTTGTGGCCTTAGGTTTGGCCAAGAAAGAAAAGGAATAAGGACTCTTAAAATAAGAGATCATAAATGATTTGCACATGAATGTTTACTCTCTTGACTTTCTATTTTTTCTTCTCTTTCTTTATGGGTTGTATTACTACTACATCCCCAAACTTTTTTTCTTTTTTAGTTCATTGGGAGGTGATCCCCCTAATTAAAGGATGAATCCTCTCTAATCTTTTCTTTTTGTCCATTTTCCTTACTTTTATGGCATTCTTCTTTTAACTACCCCTAAACTTATCTTCTTTTGCTATCTTATACCTCTTTGCAACCATGTGTATAAAATATGTCTCTTAATAAGTCAAGATGATTTTTCAGGCTGAAGAGGTCTGCATGATGAGGCTAAAGAAAGAGCAATTGAATGGTTGTATTTTACATGCTTTGAATATGTCATTCTTTCACTAAGGCTCAATGGGGACACTAGTTACATTTAATGTACTAGGTTAGCTTTAAAGGCTCAAAATAATCAAAGAATACCTAAATCATTTCCAAGTAAACATGTTATCTCAAAATTTTCCTTAAGGGATAATCAAATGAGTTCTAGCATGCTCATGTTAATCAAAATATGTCACTAAATTAAAAACATTATCAACTAATTCACATACACTTTGCATGATCATAACACTAAGTGCTTAATAACAATTTTGTTATTCATGAAAAAGAAAGTCTTATCATAAGAATCATTAAATCATAAGGCAACACCTATCCTTCCTTCTAAATTATATCCAATGCTAATAAAAAACTAAGCCTAAGTTAATGATCATCAAGAGAGAATCCATGAATCCAATCCCATTCAAATTTAACAATTTTGCATAATTGTTCTCAAATTTCCTTACCTAAACAAAAATTTTCAAAACTAAATGCAAATCCCTAAATACCCCCAAACTTAAACTAAACATTGTCCTCAATGTGAAAAAATGAAAGAAGTTTTAGATGAAGGGCTTCCTTAAATGAAATACAATCTTATCCTCTTCTTCGAAAATGACTTGGCATCATCTTCAATTTTCACTAACTCATTGTACCTTCGTTCTCTTGTGAAACAGTGTTGATGAAGCTTTGCAAACTCTGAATGTTGAAGTTTTTTAGAGTGAATGCACCTTCTAAAATTTTTGGCAATTTTTTGATGTTGCACATTTCATTTTCTTCATTTTGCATGCTTTAGAACCTTTCAAAATTAAACTTCAAAAGTTCTAAAGGTCAATTGCCTATCAGTTACCATTATTGTGTATAATTTAGAGCTTCTAAAGATCTCTTCAGAACTTTTAAATGTCGACTCAATGTGAATTTCTTCTAGCAATACACTTCAGATCATCTCAAGTTAATCTCTTGCACTCTGAAGTTCCTTTTGACCTTTGAAACAATGATTTCTCCTTCTGCACATGCTTCTAAAAATTTTTTGATGGCTTCACATATTCTAAACTTTCACCTCTAAAGCTCATATCTATCATTTCAAGCATCTTCTAAAGTTACTATAAGGCTTCTATTTCCTGCTGAATTTAGAATACTTACTTCTCTGCTGGAATCTCTATGGTCCTTGTTATGTTCCTTGATTTCTTGGATTTCAATGATAGTGCTCAACATGCAAAAACCATGGTCAATAAGCCCAATTAAAATAAACTAACTAATGCATGATTAAAACTTAGAATTAACAAACCAAAACTAATGCAAACTAGTATAAATCAACTAAAGATGCAATCAATAACTAAACTAATCCAAAGAAATAAAAAGAATAGAAAGCTTAGGAACTTAGGTTGACTTCCAAGGAGTGCTTAATATATAGTCATCAGCTAGACTCTTCTTCCTTTAGGATCACTTAAGCTTGATAGTTGTATTGAGATGGTCAACAACACTATCATAATAATGCTTCAGGCATTATCCATTGACTTTGAATGTCCCTTTTTCTTGATGATGAAGTTCCATAGCACCATATGGTAACACTTTCATTACTATGAATGAGCCTGACCACTTTGATCTCAACTTTCTAGGAAACAACCAAAGCCTGGAATTGTAAAGCAGCACTTTCTGACCTAGTAAAAACTCTTTTCGCTAAACATACTTGTCATGCCATGCTTTGGCTGCTCCTTATAAATCTTAGCATTCTCACGTACTTCATTACAGAACTCATCCATCTCATTGATTTGTAAAAGATGCTTTTCAGTGGCTGGCTACATGCTCATGTTTTGTTGCTTCATGGCCCAATATGCTTGATGCTCCAACTCAATTGGAAGATGACATGCATTCCCATAAACTATCCTATAAGGAGACATTCCTATAGGTGTCTTAAAAGCAATCCAATATGCCCACAGAGGATCATCTAACTTCTTTGCTTAATCCTTATGAGAACTTTAGACTGTTTTCTCCAAAATAAGCTTCACTTCTCAGTTAGAGATTTTTGCCTGCCCATTGGTTTGAGGGTGATAGGCAAGTGCTATTCTATGCTTGAGTCTATATTTTGACAAAATAGCTTCATATTGTTTATTACAGAAATGTGTTCCTTTGTCACTAATAATAGCTATTACAGTTCCAAACCTTGTGAAGATGTTTTTCTAAAGAAAATTAAGCACCATCTTTCCATCATTGGTGTGAGTAGTAGCTACCTCAACCCACTTTGATACATAGTTTACTGCAAGAAGGATATACTTGTTGTTGTAAGAAGAAGGAAATGGTCCCATAAAGTTAATGCCCTAAACATCCAAGAGCTCAACTTCCAAAATATTCTTCAAAGGCATCTTGTTCCTTCTTGAGATATTTCCAATCCTCTAGCATCTATCATAGGCAACAACAAAAGTATGATTATCTTTAAACAATGTAGGCTAGTAGAAACCTAATTGTAACACCTTGGAAGTTGTTCGATTCCGTCCAAAGTGGCCTCCACACTCAAGCATAGAGCTATGCTTGAGGATATCTTCCATCTCTTCCTTTAGCATGCACCTTCTTATGATTTGATCAATACAATGCTTGTAAAGAATTGGATCTTCCCAATAGTAATGTTTTACTTTGGATAAGAACTTCTTTTGATGATAAGAAATATAAGATGGCATGATCTTTCCTACAAGAAAATACACAAAATTTTCATACCATCGAGGGGATTTGGCTGATGTAATAATAAACAATTGTTCATCAAGAAATTGATCACCAATGGGCGGCTTTTGTGTTCCTTCATCTTCCTATAATTTAAGTCTTGAAAGGTGGTCTACCACAAAATTTTTTGTGCCCTTCTTGTCCCTAATTTCCAAGTCAAAGTCTTGGAGTAATAACACCCACTGGATGAGACTTGGTTTTGCATCTTTCTTAGCTGTAAGTTATTTTATTATTGAGTCATCAGTGAATGCAATTTTCTTATTACCAATGAGATATGATCTGAACTTATCAAAAGCAAAGACTATTGAAAGTAACCAATTGCATAGTCACTTATATCACACATTAACTTGAAGGGTTTATCCCAATCTAGTGCAACAACAATGGGGGGCTGAGACAAGCTTATCCTTAAGAATATTGAATGCCTTCTCACATTCATCATTGAAGTTAAAAGGCGTACCTTGCACAAGCAAATTTGAGAGGGGCTTAGAAATTTTAGAGATATCTATGATGAACCTTATATAAAATCCCGCATGCCTAAGAAAACTTTAAATTCCTTTGACAAAACAATACCTTCTTTCACCATGAAGTGACATTTTTCCTAATTCAACACCAGATTTCTTTTTTCACATCTTTCCAAAACCAATTCTAAGTTTTTAAGACAATTATCAAAAGATTTACCAAAAATAGAAAATTATCCATAAAAACTTAGATAATTTTCTCCACCATGTCAAAAAATATTGCCATATACACCTCTAAAGGTAGTCGATGCATTACAAAGACCAAAGAGGCATTCATCAGAAGTCAAAAGTACCATAGGGGCATGCGAATCTGATCTTTTCTTGATCTTCTAGAGTAATGGATATTTGGTTATACCCTGAATAGCCATCTAAGAAGTAGTAGTAACCAAAACTAACAAGTCGATCCAACATTTAGTCAATGAATGGCAAGGGGAAACGATCTTTTCTTGTGACTGCATTCAACTTCCTACAATTAAGGCATACTCCATCCTGTGACAGTCCGATTGGAATCAACTTGTTATTATCATTCTTTACTACTGTCATTCCACCCTTTTTTGGGACCACTTGCACTGGGCTAACCCCTAAACTATTTGAGATAGGATAAATCACCCCTGCATCTAGCCATTTAATCACCTCCTTGTGAACTACTTCCTTCATTGTTCGATTTAATCTTCTTTGTGCTTCAATCAATGGTTTGCAATTATCTTCCATTAATATCTGATGCAAGCACAAAGTTGGACTAATTCTTTTCAAATCAGAGACAGACCACCCAATAGCCGACTTATACGTTCTAAGGACTCATAGCAATTTTTCCTCTTCTTCAATTGAAAGGCTAGAAGAAATTATTATTGGTAACAAGGAAGATTCTCCAAGGAATGCATAATGTAGATGATCTGACAACTGTTTGAGCTTAAGAGTTGGTGGTTTCTCAATTGAAGGAACAAATTGAGGGGGACCTCATCCCAAAGTTTTGAAATACCTCCAATTATTTGGACCAAAGGAATCCAACCATTACATAATTTCTATGATATTTTCCTCCTCTAGATTAGAAGGAGAAGAGTGAGTTAAACTGGTTTCCAGTGGATCTTTAGATTTGCCAAAGTGTTGTGATATTAAGGCATCCATTAAGTCTATCCAAAAGCAGTTGTCACTTACTACCAAATACTTGATTGTATTGAAGACCTTAAATATATGTGATGCTCGAAATTTTGGAAGTACAACAAAAATAAAAAATTATTTTTAAAAAAATTATGTTGGGAATGATGAGAGGATTTGAGGTGAGAAAACTTATTTTGAATTGTAGATGTATATTAATTATGGGTGAATTAAGTGTCATTATACAAACATTTTGTAAGAAATGGTTAAAGGTAAGTACTTGACATCATTGCTATCTAAGTTGGTATTTTTCCTAGTCAATTAAGGGGAGAATGGTGTCTTTCTTGTTAAATTTTTGGGGAAAATGGATGGTTAGATAATAGGAGAGCAAGCATGAACTTAAAGTGGAGAAAGATATTAAGAAAATGGGGGTAGTGAAGTTGGGTGCCACGGTGCTCAGCGTTACCGTGAAGGGAAGAAGGCTCCCAGTGACTTGGGCACCGTGGTGCTAGTCTTGCAAGCAAGCACTGACCTACTTTTTTTTATGTATTCGATGCCCATTTTCTTTCACACACACTTTCTTCCTTCGCTACCCAAAACCCATACTTCCTTGATTATTTTGTACTTGAATTTGAGGGAAAATCACTTGTTTATGAGTGTAATCCATCAACCCACCTAATCAAGCTCACGTTTTCATCATTTGAATGATGGAAGAAGAAAGAATAGTTGGGTTTTCCTGCAATTGGAGGAGATTACTTGAGGAATTAAAGAGGAATTTTTATTATGGGGCAGAAATTAAAGAGCAAACACATTGGTAAGTATTTTTCCTATGTTAATCCTTAATTTATACTATTATTAGGGTGTGCTCTATAGCCCTAGAGGAAGGTAAGGTATAGAATTGTAGAGATGGTTGGGGGTTTCATGTGACATTGATTTCAGAGCTTAATTACCATGTGAATGACAAACTGTAAGAATCTAATGCAGAAAACTATCCATGGGCTGGAGAGTTATTTGTTAATCCTATTGCAGTACATGTTGTGCATGAGCTAGATTAGAAAGAAGAATTTATGAAATTAAGCATGATAGCTTAGTTAATAAGATCAATTTCGATATTACCTATGTATAATTATGCTAATATGATGTTGGAAGAAAATTCCACCTATTACACCTTACTAGGAACTAAGAAATTGAATGATGCCTATTAGGTGTTTAATGAATGGCATCAAGAGAAACAAAATGTGTTTAGATGAATTTCCCCTAGAATAAATTGTCCCTTAATCAAGTGTTAAACATAGTATGGTATTCTGCTTAGACAAGATGCTGGAGGTGTAATGAGCTAGTGTTGCATGCTAAAGAACTATGAGACTAAATTAAATCTTCCTTAGACACAAATAAATTCCAATTGAGATGTGTATCATTTGTATAGGATTTCTTTCATCTTAAATTTGAATCAAACTATTGAATTGGGAATCAAAGAGTGAGTACAACAAGGGAAGTGTGATTAGCTCTATAGAGATAAGTAGGTTTCCTTTTTACCATGTATGAATTTGAAATGGTTGGAGATAATACATATCTCATGTTTTTCTTCCAGGCACGGTGTTTCAATATTGATTTTACATTGTATTTTATCTGAAATGATGAACTTGTGTACTGTTATGAGTTGGTTTTTGGAAATAAATTCTTATATTATATGACATTGTGTTTATTGTGAAACTGGGATTCCATTGGATTCCATTATATATGCTCAATCAAGTTGTCCGCTATATGCGCTCAATTGGCGTATGATGGAAAAAAATAATTTCATGTGCTTATGATGGATGTTAAACTTTGTCATATGTGTGTTCAGTTGGTTTTATACCTTATATGCTTAGCTAAGTTGGTTGGATGATTCAACTCATGATCTTTACTTTATGAGGCATATGACATATGATTGAAACATATGATATATGCAAATATCTTGAGCCATGTGTGTATTAAATGGCTTTGGCATTGTATTGCGTGGCCTTGTATAATATTTTACTAAGAATCATAAGCATGATGAGCATGATCTAACCATATAGTATAATATGCCTGAATGACATAGATGTGATGTGACACACTTGGGTGGCATGAAAATGAATTGATAATGGTTGGCATCCTGATGATGTCTGGATGACACAAGTATAATATGCCCATGGTAATGCCTGGGGAAGGTAAAGATTTGAGATGACTATGACAGTGCTTCGACACCATCGAAAATACACCAAAATTCCACCAAGATGTATGATAGTGCTTAGAGGCACCGTTATGTGTAATTGTCCTATATGATGCTTCAAAGCGGATAAGCCTAATAGAGGATGCTAAAGCCTTTGAAGCCCGTGTCTGATAGAGGTACATAAGCCCAGGCTATAGAGCTTTAGAGGGAGGTGCATAAATGCTAAACACTCATAGGATGGATACCCATGGGGTATCACTATGCTAGGGTGGTGGCATAGTTTCATGTAATGATAGATACCCATGGGGTATCACTACGCTAGGGTAATGGCATAGTTCCATATATTTGATCGGCATCCACAAGGTGCTGCCCTGACACAAAGGCAGAGAGGTGTTGATGACTTGGACATCCATTTGTAGTGAATAAAATGTAATTCTTGTAAAAGTTGTAACATATGACATATGGGAAATGTGACAATGTGAAAGTATATAAGACTGATATCATATTAAAGGTATAAGATGTGGAACTTATAGTGCGTACAATTGGATGATAAGGCCTTATAACTACTATACATGATTTCTCCCTTAGATGTGGGTGGTGACCTTGAAATCCCGGTGTTGCAACGAAGGTAGGATACCATAGATAGCAACAAAAAGGGTTGGCATGGATCTAGCAACATTCATAGCCAGGAATACAAGAAATTAATCACACATTGAATAGGAAAGAGGGTGATGAGTTATAAGGATAAAAGCTATGGAACAATAAATGTATATAAGTATAAAAGATGAAGCCTAGCATAGTTTTCGACTAGAAATAAGAGAGGTATGGGGAAAATGGGTGCCTTAATGATAAGGCAAGGCCGAATAAGGTGTGCAAATGAGGATGAGGGCTATCATAATCGTGATGTACATTAGCGTATGTCTACGGGCTCAAGGCATGAGCTGAGCCTGAGATAGGAAGTTGTGCATAAGCTGAGATTATAAGGACACGTACACCCCATGTATAGGGATGTGAGGCTGTATGAAAGCTTGGGCATAATGGTCATGGATATGCTCATCCCTGGTGTAGGGATGAGCAATTGTATATGAATCAGGTTGTACTTGCATGTGCATTAGGAGTATTAAGTGTGTGTGTGTGTGTGTGTGTGTTGTATAGTTATATGAAGCATGTGCATCATGAGTATGTGGATGCATTACATGGTTATATATAGTTCGCATATCATAAATTGCATGTTCATATGAATTGATAAAATCCTTAATTTCTTGTGTTACTGCTGCTATTTTACCATTGTGACTACTTACTGAGTTCACACGGACTTCCCCCATTTTCTTTATGATTTTAGTGGATAGGTTAGAAGGTGGAGCCCAATCGGGGGTTGGACCTTGAGACTTGGAGTAGAACGTAAATGAATCTTCATGCATATATTGTGTAATTGAATGATAGAATCCAAAGTTTACTTTTTTTCATAATGTTAATTACTCATATAATTAAGAATTCAAACCATGTATAAATTAAGGTCTGTATATATTGATGATTTTGGCATGTCAAGGAGTGTAATATGTATGTAAGTTATTATCATCTATTGTCATCACAATGCGACTTGTGATTCTAGGCCATGTGTAGGTATGATGTGGGATACATGTTATTAACTATGAATGTATAGATTTGTGTATATACAACTATACACCAAGAAAATTTAGGGGAGACTCTGCCTAGGAGATTCCTTGAATTATACCCAAGTAACACCTTGAAGAATGGGGCGTTACAATATAACTTCATTATCCTGTACCTAAAGCTTTAACTCACCCTTTTGAACATCAATCAATGCTTATCCAGTTGTGAAGAAAGGTCTCCCTAAGATGATAGGGACATCTTTGTCTTCTTCCATATCCAACACCACAAAATTTGCAGGAAATATGAATTTGTTAATCTTAATAACTACATCTTCAGTGACGCCCCTTGGGTGCTTGATAGATCTATCAGCCAATTATAAAGAGATAGTAGTGGTCTTGCTTCACCTAACCCAAGCTTTTTGTAAATGGATAAAGGCATAAGATTAATACTAGCACCATGATCACATAATGCCTTTTCAAATACAAAATTTCCAATAATGCATAGAATAGTGAAGCTTTCCATATAGTTGAGCTTTGGAGGCAACTCCCATTGAATTATGGCATTATATTCCTTAGTGAGAGCAACTGTCTCATACTCTTCTAACTTCCTCTTATATCAGAGGATGTCTTTCATGAACTTCACATAACTTGGCATCTGTGCAAGTGCATCAGCAAATGGAATATTGATATGATGCTTCTTGAAAACTTTTAGAAAATTGGAAAAATGCTTATCTAGTTTACTCTTCTTAAGCTATTGAGGGAAAGGTATGCTGATAGTGGGCTATTAAGGTGGTAGTGATTTGGGTTCAGAAAGAACTTCCACTTGCTTTTGATCTTCTGGCGTAGCTTTTTCACCACTTAATGAGGGCGCCAGTTCTTTTCCCACTTCTCAAGGTGATCACCTTATATTGTTCTCTTGGATTGACTTTAGTGTTGCTAGGCAGATTACCTTGTTGGCGATTGTTGAACATATTGGCCATGTAATCATCTGTCTTGGCTGTGAACTTATTTGTATTGTTTGCCAACTAAATTAGAGCAGCTTCCAAGTCTGTTTTCTTTTCTTGTTGTTACAACCCTTGTTGAGATTGCCCCATATTCTGCTGATTTCTACATGAAAAGTTTAGATGATTGTGCCATTCTGAATTATATGTGTTGGAGTATGGGTTGTTCTAGTGCTTGTTGAAGTTTCCAACAAATTGTGCCTGCTCCTGTTGAGGTTGCATAAATGGATTTTTGGTTTGACATTCTTCACCTGGATGGTTACCTTGAAAAAATCAAACAAAAATAGTCTGAATAGCATTTACCCCCAATTACTTATGAGAGAGGAAATATCACTAACTTGAGTGGCAAATTGAGCAATTAAAGCAGAAATAAGATCAACTTCATAGACTCCCACTGGCTTCTTTGCCTTCACCCTCTCACTTGGTCATTGGAAGTTATTGGTGGCCATGTCTTCCAGTAATTCATAGCCTCATCTTCTATTTTCTTCATCAATTCTCCACCTGCAAATGCATCAATCAAAGTTCTAGTAGTGCTATCTCATCCATTATAAAAATTGTGAACTTGCATCCACTTAGGCACCCCATGATGTGGACACTTTCTCAGCAACTCCTTGTATCTCTCCCAAGCATCATATAAAGTTTCACCTTTGTATTGGGTGAAATTATTGATCTCTATTCGCCCGCATCTTTGATATTTTTGTTGGAGGGAAAAATTTAATAAGAGATTTTTGGACTAAATCAACCCAACTAGTGATAGAATTTGTAGGTAAAAAATTCAACCAATTCCTTGCTTTGTTCCTCAAAGGAAAAGGGAATAGTCGAAGGCAAATGGCATGATCAAAGATCCCATTATACTTGACAGTATCACATATCTCCATAAAATTTACAATGTGGGCATTTGGGTCTTCAGTAGACAGTCCAGTGAATTGAGTTCCTTGAATCATCTGCAGAGTCACTAGCTTTAATTTGAAATTGTTTGCATCGATGGATGGCCTTCTGATCATAGATTTAATTCATGTTGTCACCGGTAATGCATAATCTCTCAAAGACATTTGTTGAGGATTCTTGTTCACTTCTCCCAGATCAGCCATAGTGTTTTGCAACTAACTGACAGCTTCTCTTCTCTCCCTTTTAATCTTTTAAAGCATGTATTCTACCTCACAATCAAAAGGGATCAAATCGTTGCTCCCAAATCTTCACATACACCTATGGAAAACCTTGTGAAAAAGACATAAAAATTATAATGAATAACAAAAAGAAAAGAATAAAACTTAAAACAAAACTAGAGTTATTTGTTTCGATATTGGCAAAACAATAGTCCCTGGCAACGAAGCCAAAAACTTGTTTAGGATTTTCCAAATGCAAGTGCACGCTTCGCCATCAAGTAATAAAGTGTAAGTAAGAGATCATTCCCATGAGAACTTAAGATTTTCAACTACCAAATTACTCTAACTCTAAATTTTGTATGAAAAATTGAAATATAATAATTAAATAGAAAAGAAAATAAATCTAAACTAACGAAATTTAACAAGAATACAGAATTTGGACAAGCAGAAAGTCAATAGTTAAGACATCTAGGGGTGCTGAGTTCACTGAATTAATCCTATTCAATTTTACCCTATTTAATCAATCAATGTTTATTCCTATGTTGATAATATATTTCTCTTTTTTAATTGTTATTATTTATCAAGTCATAACTCTCTATCTCAATTAGCAAATTTCTTTCATCTCTATGAAAATTTTAAACTAACCATGATGCATTAAGAACAACAAATTCATAATGTTACACAAGCCTCATGGATATCTCTATCTCATGACAATCTTATGATATTTAACCATGGTCTAATTCAATTATCGCTTCTCAACCTTAAATTGAATCACAAATCATGAAAAAAGGGACCCATTCCCTCTTTCAAGTCTCCTTATTAGATCCCATCTCTTATCCAAGTGTCCCCTCAAATATTCTAAATGTGTCCTTAAATAACCCCAGAAGTTGGGTTTTGGTACACTCCTCCATGAATACCAACACCTCTTGCACATATAAATCCTCTTCTATGAATAAATGAAAACTTCTGCATGAAAAGATAGCTTCCCAAAAGCTGTAGTGCATAGAAAATGAGATTTCTAAAAGTAAATTAAGCTTTCGCATGTCCTAGGTACTATAGCACCCAACCTTTGTCTACAATCCTCTTAAAAATAGCAATTTTGGCATTCAAACCACTCTAAACTACATTGTCAACCTCTGAAAGGGCCTTTGAATTCAAAATTTTAATGTAAGTTTTCTTGTAAACTTCTTCAGAGATTCTAAAACTGCACTTCAGACCTTTTGAAGCTCATGAATGCTAATAGAAAACACCTTTTAGAACTTTTAGCTCTCTTCAGAGGTTTGGAACTTTTACTTTGGAACCTTTGAAGTCTCTGAGTGCCAGTTGCAACACCTTCAGAATGTCTGAGCATGATTTTTGAGATTGCAACACCAGGAATCTATCTGTAATCTACATACTCTAAAAATGCCTCTGAGTTTTAGAATTTGATTTCAGAATTCTTTTTCTATTAATCATCTTCAGGGGCTCTAAAACTACACTTCAGAACCTCTGAAGCCTTTAAATTCCAATTGAAGCTCCTTAAGAACCTCTAAAGTTACTTTTAGAAGCTCTGAAACAACAGAATTGCTTTCTCAATCATGCCTCTGAAATCACTTCATGTAGCCAGTTGAAAACTCCTCCAAACCCTCTGAAGTTATTTTTAGATGCTCTGAAGCTCTGGGTACGATTACAGTATTTTGGCCATAACTTTCTTATTCAATAACAAAATCATGTAATTCTTGGTGTTTGACAGATAATTCTAAAGGATACAACTTTATTATTGAACACTTTTTATGAATCAGCCTCCATATGTGCTAAAAATTGCCTCAAAGTGACGCTTTTGTTATATTTAGCTCCTTTTTATGATCTTAATGCCTAAAATAAAAATTAACTCTATTAAGTGCAATATATAATCAAATGTGATTATAAGCCAATTAAATCATGCCATTTGAAGATCCAAACTATGTGAATTTAGGTATTAAAATATGATAAATTATATCAGATAAATATTCACATCCTATGTTGCTAAAATGACCATTAATTATATCCCTAAAGAGAAATCCCTTGATCAAGAGGAAAGAGATACATACATCATCTACTTATACTTTTAAATGAATAACTGAAAAGAACTACAATACATAAATTAGTGCAAGGCATGGATAGTCTTTGTAGTAGCTTTGGCAGCAATTCTTAACAACTTGCTAAAGATTATTTGGTTGGGTGATGTTCTTCTAATGACTCATCAAATTTCAAAGTGGAGTATTTCTTGTCTTATCGCAACAAGAACTATGGGTACAATGCATTGATGGGGCACATTTTGACAATCTTAGCCAATTGATTTTGATTTAAGCCCTGGTCACTCTATCTGAATCCTTTAAATTTAGTTTTCATCTTCCTTAGGATGTTATACCCGAGTTCCTTAACTTAGGGGTTAGCTTTTTCTATAGATATATTGAATTCTTTACCTATGTTCCTTAACTCAATGATATTGTAAACTATTTAGATTGTCTAACCTAAGTTCCTCGACTTAGGGCTCTTGCTGGTGTAGATTGCTTTACCTAAGTTTCTCAACTCAAGAGTCCTATTGTAGAGATGTGGGCTCCTTGGGATGAATTCCTTAACTCAAGAGTATTGTTGGTGAGGTGCTACTTACTTGACTTAAGTTCATCAACTCAAGAGTCTTCCTTATAAGTTGTAGGTTCCTTAACCCAGTTTGCTTGATCTGACTTGCATGACGTAAGTTTCTTAATTTAGGAGTCTTCTCTATAAGTTCAAGTTTGATACCAATTGTTGGCCCCAAAATAGGGTGAATGGTAAAGCATAAAACCAAGCAAAATTGAAAAAATAATTGGATGTACAAGTATTAGAAAATAATGGTAGTGAAAGCACATAAGCACACACAATAATAAACACACAAGGATTATTGTGGTTTAGGACAACATAGCACATACTCTACTCTCCAAGTTATCCTGGCCATGGGTATCCACTATGGAATCACACCTCCCTTGGTTTTACCAAGATCACCAAGAACTCTTACAACTCTACTTGGTTTCTCTAAGGTCACCAGAAAACTCTTACAACACATCATTGCTATAAGGGTAACCCTTCCCTTGGTAGCAAAAAAACCCAAAAACCCAAATATGAAAATGTACAATGAAATACTTGTACATAGGCTAAGATGTACACAAAATAAGCTCAAGGATCAAGAATACTCAATGAATAAAAAGTGCTTTGGACAACTCTTATATTGGATTTGATGTAGCTTAAATCTTGTTAAATGTTGAGGCACAGTGGAGTGAATGAACTTGGAAGCTTATTGGGTTTCTTATGAATGCACCATTTTTAGCTCATGGAACCCTAAAGAATCCCTTTTATCTTCAATAGAACTTGTATTTATAAGTTTTAAAGAGGCTCTTGACTGTTTAGAAGAAGATCAATGAAAATTAGACATTAGAACTCCTTTTGAATTTCTAATCATTATAATGATAGACCTCTATCGTCGTCATCTCTCCTCTGTCGAATTCCTCTATCGACATTAATGAGCCTGAAGAGCTCTATGATTTTTCTCTGTAGCTTCTTCTATAGAATATAACTATTATAGAGATCTCAACAAGCCTCTATCGACTCCTCTATAGATGTTGGGGGATTCAATTATCGACATGACTTGGAATACCCAACTGAGCAACAAGTGTGATAACCTCTATCACCCTAGGCACTTCCTTTGTGGATTCCTCTATCAATCTTGGGCTTTAAAAGCATCATTCCAGTGGATACTACTGAACTCTATGGCCCTTTTTCTCTCCTCTATGAGTTCATCAATCACTCAAAATCTTAGGTAAACTTCATTAGCTTAAGTTCAAGTTAGAGATATATTTTGTTGTCATCAAAACTATATACCTAGACTCAACATTCTTTTTTGAAGAGACACAGAATGCTTTTCCCATGTTCCTAAACCTAAAATTCTACGTCCTTTGTTGTGGAGATTTTGCTAGTGTAGACTCACTATCTAATCCCATAGTGATACAAGTTCTTTAACCTAACTTTGCTTGGATCTCATACAACATATCTCGTAGGAGCCCTTTGGGGCTTGACCTTTAGAAGGTGGCATTAAAGAAAAGCTTTTGTGACAAAAAAAGTGAAGCCCATTTATCTTGAGAGGATTAGAGACTAATTCACGATCCTTCCCAATGATAGATATGTTGTTAAATTGAAATCTACTATTTAACTTTGGTAACTATACAGAAGATTAAAAGTAGGTCCATGCTAATGTCTTTAGATTGTTTGAATTACTTACAAAGAAATCATTCTTCTTGCATAGTTTGGATTCATTATCTATGTCGATCTTTCCCAATTGTCTAAGAATATATAGTGCTTCCCTTGGAAATCCAATCTTATCTTTGAGTCTCATTGGGAGTTTTTGATATTTATTGATATCTAATCTCAGTTCATTTGTTGCTAATGTTGACTTATCTGCTTCAGAAGCTTATACATGTATTATAATAACAGAGTATTTTGCTTTTGTGCTTTTTTGAATGCACTTGAAATGATAGAAGCTTGTTTGAATGTATGATGCATACTAAATTATGTCATGGGCATATGAGTGTCAGATTTAGGTAGCTTTCTTGGAGTTAAATTAGCTCAATTGAGTGCTTATGAGTTGAATGGAGCATCAAAGAAGAGTTAAATTTCCTTAATTGAGTTTTAGGACATTCGAGTGAGTTATCATGACTCAAGTATATGAGCAATGAAGTGTTGGAAGGCTCTTTGGAGAAAACTAAGCCCTTCTAGGACTTGGAGGGGCAAAATGGTAACCTTGGCATAGCACGAAGGGGTGGAATTATCAAGTGAATGTGTTTTGAAGGGTCTTTTTGCAATTTGGGAAAGCTATACTATGATTTTTTAAACCATATAGTGAACTTCTAATTTTGCAAACTTGGGGCAATGCGGTAATTTAGCTTAAATATATATGGGAAATGATCCAGTGTAGTCAGCTACACTAAATATTTTAGTGTAGCTGGCGTAAGAGCCATTCAATGGAGCAGGCATCATCTGCACTGTCTAGGAGGAACTGTGAGTGAGGGAGGGAGGGAGTGGGAGGCTTTTGACTCCAATTTCAAGAAAAGGGAAACATGCACATACGGGCTGACAATGACTACTTTCCCTCTTTCTCAGTCACACCTGTCATACCTACTTCTCATCTTTAAAATTAATAAAATATTAAAAAAATTATTTCTAAACTTTAAAAAATTTTATAATAAGATGCATATCAGAAATGAGTTTAGTAACGCATATCAGAAATTAGTTTTTTTAATAATAAAAATATTTCATTAACTTGGCTAGGTCAGTTGTGTTTTGAAAAAAAAACATCAAACATAACTTGGCCACGTCAGTCGCATTTCAAAAAAAAATAACTAAAACACTAAACAAAACTTGGCTAGTTGCATTTAAAAAAGAATTAAAATTAAAACATCAAATAAAACTCTATAAGTGTTTTGAAGAAGAAAAAAAATCAAAATACTGAACAAAACTTAACTTATTTATTTAAAAAAAATTAAAACATCTAACAAAACTCACCTAAGTTAAGTGCATTAAACAAATAATTAAAATACCAAACAAATTCAGCCTAGCTAGTTGCATTTTAAAAAAAATTAACCAAACACTAGACCAAACTAAACTAACCTGGCTGAGCTTTATTTAGTATTTTGGCTATTTTTTTTAAAAAAATACACCTAGCTTAGCTGAGTTTTATTAGGTGTTTTGGTAATTTTTTTTAAACACCAAACAAGTGAGTTTTGGTTAAATATTTTGGTTATATTTTCTAAAAAAATGCAATTGGCCTTATTTTGTTTAGTGTTTTGGTTTTAAATTTTTGTTAAACGCAACTACTTAAGTTTTTTTGGTGTTTTGGTTAATTTTTTTAAATGCATATGAGTGTTGTCATTATTTTTTTTTAAAATGTAATTGGCTTGGCCGAGTTTTGTTAAATATTTTAGTAATTTTTTATATATGAACAAGCTGAATTTTATTTAGTATTTTGGTTATTTTTTTTAAATACAATGGGTTAGACTAGTCACATTTTTTAAACAATAAAATAAAATATCAAACAAAACTTAGCCAGGCCAATTAAATTTACTGATACACCGCACTAGTGATTTACTTATGCTGCCAATCAAATTTCGACATTGCCTTCCTATTTTCAAGCCGGACGAGTTTTGGAAAACAACATTTTTTTTGGAAAACAACATTTTTTAACCCCTACACTTTGATATTCTTGTGAGACATAAGATATGAGTACTAGTGGTCCAATTTTACCTTCAACATCAACTTTGCTTTCATAAATATCCCTTGGTAAGTATATATTTTCAAGTAATATTTTTATAAGTTTGTGAAATTTTTTAAAATTAAAAGAAACATAGTAGAAAATTAGCAAACACCCTTGGAATGTGTTAACAACTTTTTCAACATATAGAACTCTTTTGAAGATATTAAAGAGCATAATTTAATAGTATTGAGAATGCAGCACATGAGAACATTAAGAAATTATACAAATTGGAGATAATCATGATAAAAGCACTCTAAGATAAATAAAAAAAAAAGAAAAAGAGAAAATTTAACTAATATTTTAAATGCAATTGGCCAAGTTTTGTTTAGTATTTTGGTTAATTTTTTTAAAATACAAATGGCCTAACTAAGTTTTGTTCGGAGTTTTGGTTATTTTTTTTAAATGCAATTACCTTAGTCGAGTTTTGTTTAGTATTTTAATTAAAATTTTCTTAAAATGCAACTAGTTTGGTCGAGTTTTGTTAGTTATTTTGGTAAAAAAATTTAAACACTAAACAAGCCAAGTTTTATTTGGTATTTTGTTTAAGTTTTTTAAAATGTAATTAGCTTGGTTGAGTTTTTTTAGGTATTTTGGTTAAAAAAAATTTAAACATCAAACACGATGAACTTTGTTCAATATTTTGGTTAAAATTTTATTTTTTAAGCAAAATCTGAGTTTCATTTGATTTTTGGATTAATTTTTTTAAATATAATTAGCCAAATTTTGTTTGGTCTTATGGTTAAATTTCTCAAGTCCAAAATTATGGGACATGGACAGTAGGACATGGACATGGGACTGAGGACATGGGACATGGACAGGTGGACTTGGGACATGGGACTTGGAGAGTGGGGCATGGACATGGGACTTGGGACATGACAAGTGGGACATGAACAATGGAGAGTAGGACATGGGATATGGGCAGATGGACTTGAGGCATGGATAGATGGACTCAGGACATGGGTCGTGGGACATGGGACATGGACAGAAGGACTTGGGACATGGGACTTGGAGATTGGGACATAGACATGAGACTTAGGACATGGAGAATGGACATGGAACATGGACAAATAGACTTGGGACATGGGTCGTGGGGTATGGGACATGGACAGATAGACATGGACATGGGACTTGGAGAGTGGGACATAGACATGGGACTTGAGACATGGAGAGTGGTACATGGGACATGGACAAATGGACTTGAGACATGGATAGATGAACTTGGGATATAGGTCATGGGACATGGGACATGGACAAATGGACTTGGGACATGGGTCGTGGTACATGGGACATGGACAGATGGACTTGGGACATGGGACTTGGAGAGTGGGACATGGACATGGGACTTGGGACATGAAAAGTGGGACATGGGACATGGACAGATGGACTTGGGACATGGGTCGTGGGAATGTCCCAATCTGTCCATGTCTAAAGTCCATCTATCCATATCCCACTCTCCAAGTCTTATGTTCCAAGTCCATCTATCCATGTCCTATGTCCCAAGAACCGTGTCCCAAGTCCATCTGTCCATGTCCTAAGTCCATCTGTTTGTGTCCAATGTCCCTCTCTCCATGTCCCAAGTCCCATGTCCATGTCCCACTCTCCAAGTCCAATGTCCGTCACACAACCCATGTTCCAAGTCTATTTGTCCATGTCCCATGTCCCACTCTCCACTGTCCATGTCCCAAGTCCTATGTCCATGTCCCACTCTCCAAGTCCCATGTCTCAAGTCCACCTGTCCATGTCTCAAGTCTCACAAACTATGTCCCAAGTCCCATGCCCATGTCACACTATCGATGTCCCATAATTCCGGACCTGGGAAATTTAACCACAACACCAAACAAAATTTAGCTAGTTACATTAAAAAAAAATTAATCCAAAAATAAACAAAACTCGACCTATTGTGTTTAGAAAATAAAACTTTAACTAAAACATTGAACAAAATTTGTCTTGTTCGATGTTTAATTTTTTTTTACAAAGACACCAAACAAAACTCGACCAAGCTAATTGCACGTTAAAAAAATTAACCAAAATACCAAATAAAACTCAACTAAGCCAATTACATTTAAAAAAAAACATAACCAAAACACCCAACAAAACTTAGCTAGGCCATTTTGCATTTTAAACAAATTAACTAAAACACTAAACAAAACTTGGCCAATTGCATTTAAAATATCATTTAAATTTTCTCTTTTTCTTTTTTTTATCTTAGAGTGCTTCTATCATGAATATCTCCAATTTGCATAATTTCTTAATGTTCTCATGTGTTGCATCCTCAAGACTATTAAAATAAGCTCTTTAATCTCTTCAAAAGAGTTTTATATGTTGAAAAAATTGTTAACACATTCCAAGGGTATTCGCTAATTTTCTACCATGTTGCTTTTAACTTTAAAAAATTTCACAACTTATAAAAATATTACTTGAAAATATATACTTACCAAAGGATTTTTATGGAAGCAAAGTTAGTGTTGAAGGTAAAATCAGACCAGTAGTACTCATATCTTATTTCTCATGAGAATATCAAAGTGCAAGGGTTAAAAAATATTATTTTCCAAAAACTTGTCAGGCTTGAAAATAGGAAGGCAGTGTCAAAATTTTGATTGGCGACATCAGTAAATCACTGGTGTGGTGCATCAGTAAATTTAATTAGCCTGGCTAAGTTTTATTCAATGTTTTATTTCATTTTTTAAAAAACGTGGCTAGTTTGACCCGTTGCATTTAAAAAAATTAAACCAAACACTAAACAAAACTTAGCTTATTCATATTTTAAAAAAAATTACCAAAACATCTAACAAAACTCAACCAAGCCAATTATGTTTTTTTAAAATGAGAATACAATACAAAACTTGACAAGGCCAATTGCATTTAAAAAAAAACATCAAACAAACTCGAGTAGTTGCATTTAACAAAAATTTAAAACCAAAATACCAAAAAGAATAAGGCTAGTTGCATTTTTTTTAGAAAAAAACAACCAAAATATTTAACCAAAACTCACTTGTTTGGTATTTTAAAAAAATTACCAAAACACTCAATAAAACTCAGCCAAGCTAGTTGTGCTACTTTTATAAAAAAAAAAATTAGTTAGATACTAAACAAAACTCCGCCAATTTAGTTTAGTTTGGTCTAGTGTTTGGTTAATTTTTTTAAATTGCAACTAACTGGGCTGAATTTTATTTGGTATTTTGGTTATTTATTTAATGCGATTAGCTTAGTTGAGTTTCGTTAAATGTTTTGATTTTTTTTAAATGAACAAGTTAAGTTTTGTTCAATGTTTTGGTTTTTTTCCTCTTCAAAACACTTGTAGAGTTTTATTTGTTGTTTTAATTTTAATTCTTTTTTAAATGCAACTAGCCGAGTTTTGTTTAGGCATGAATGATGGAATCTTTAGGCACCATGATTTGAAAATTTTGTGGGCAGTTTTTGGTAAAGGAAAACCAAATCAAACAAAGGTATGTTTGAGTTGCTTTTCTCATGCTCATTTTCTAGCAATTCCTTTGCATGGTTAGGGAAGATGGGAAGAGGAAGATGGGCTTCCATCACCCATCTGGTTGGGGAAGATGACAAGTAGGTGTGATAGGTGTAACTGAGAGAGATGGGAAACGATCGTTGTCGGCCTGTACGTGCACATTTCTCTTTTCTTGAAATCAGAGTCAGAAGCCTCTCACTCCCTCCCTCCCTCACTCGTAGCACCCCATAAACGGCCCAAATAATGCTTGCTCCATCGAATGGCTCTTATGCTAGCTACACTAAAATATTCTGTGTAGCCGGCTACATTGGATCATTTCCCTATATATATGTCATTTTTATGGGAGGAGTAGGCTTCCATGTGAATATGCTTGAAGGGGAATTTGTTGTAACTTCAAAATGAGACTTCTTTTGTAATTTTGTAGAGATGGGAACCTAACTTGGAAATACAATAACTTGGGGGCATTCTTGTAATCTTGGGACATGAAAAGCGAGAGGATAACATGGTAATTTTAGGTTTGGGACTGGTATGGCATTTTCATGGTGTTGAAGGTTATAATGGTAAATCGGTTGTATCTTGAACGTAGATAGCTTTGTCTTTGTTATGAAAGTGGATGGTAACTTATTTTAAAATGAAAAGTGAGAGATGGGAGTGACAATCTTGAAGATAATGGGAGCTCATGAAAGATGGGGGCACCACTTTAGCATGGGAAAGGGATGGGGACACCACTTGCTTGGAAACAGTAGAAATTTTGTAATTTCTAGAAGAAAGGGGTGTTAGGTTTTTGTGTCTTGTCTTCTACAAAGTCTAGTGAGCCTATGTATGTGAGATGACCCTAAAGAGTCCATGTAGCAAAGTCTAATAGGAAGCTATATATTACAGTTTCTGTTAAAAATTCAATGGAGGAATTCTAGTGTTGAGACGAGAGAGTTATCATGTAGATCTTAGGATTTTTCCCATAGTGAGAGGGGGGGTTATCAGAGTGTGTTGATCTGGGTTGTGTGTGAGGCATTCCATGAGATGTGTGTGAGACATCTTGAGTGTACCTCTGTAATTATGTTTTCATACTGGATTGATTAACTCTCCCAAGGTTTTTTCCTTCAGAGTTGAAGGGTTTTTCACGTAAATCTTGTGTTTGGGATGTGTGATTGATATGCTTTTCACCTATGCATGTATGATCTTGTATTTATGATCATATTCTTAGAATTAGTAACGGAGCTTCCACAACAAGGGGGCAACACTTTTGCATGAGAGAAGGATGGGGGCACCACTTTTGCTTCGGAAGGAGATGGGGAAGCCACTTTGAGGTGGAATAGAATGGGGGTGCCGATTTTGCTTTAAGAGAAGATTTAGGGCACCACCTTTGGGTTTGGCATGGAAGGGGGTAATAGAGGCATTCGATGACCTTTTTTCACGGTGTTTGCAATGAGTTTTGGTTCCACAGATGCTTTTCTGAATAGTTTAATGGGCCAGACAATGTTTTGCAATATTCAATTATCATGTTTGAATGATTTTGTGTTCAATTAAATAAATGAATAAATGTTTATGTGTTTAATAAGCTCAATACATTTATGGGCAGCATTTCGACATGCCAACAGGGTTACTTAAGCAATAGTGATTAGCAAAGGAGGGATGGTCGGTGACCACTTCAACCTCATCAATCAATGATGGAGATTCACAAAAGGGATGGCCGGTGGCCACTGCATTCTTTAACATGGTTTTGAGGAGGGTTGAAGGCTACTACAACTCTAATCAAAGGTGAGAATAAGCAACAAGAGGGAGGGGGTAGTGTCCACCATCAATTCAAATAAGAAATGCCAAAAGCCACTATAACCTCAAAGAAGTAGAGCCAAAGGCTATTGCTACCTAATAAGAGAGAGAACATGGCTACTATAACCTTAATGAAATAATCTAAAAAAGAAAGGGTGAAAAGCCACTGCAACCTTTGCAACAAAATAGGAAGACGGCATATGGCTACTATATCCTGGATCTTCAAAGCATTCTATCTTAGAAAGGTGGTTCACCTTGTGTAGGCGGTGCCTACCGAGCTATCAAACTATTGTGTGTGGTTCTCTATGTATTGTATGGGAAGAGAGAAGGGGGTATTTACAGAATCCTCTCAGCAAATTTTGTGACAAAACACTAGAGGGCAAACAAGATGCAGGGGACGACAACATTCACATGGGAGAAATTCTACCGCCACCTTTTACACTGCCTCTGGGGTATTTTCATCATTTTATCTTCTTCAAGAATTATAATAAATTCCTTCTTTATTTTTTGTAGCAAAATTGGAATTTTTTAGGAGCAATCTTATCATGTTGATGCTTGAGCAATCAAACGGTGCCACATGTAAGAGGAAGTGGCACCCCCACTTGAAAGAGACATAAGAAAGGGACGGGTGGGCACACTTGAAATAAGGGAGAGGAGGGGTTGGTGCCTCCATATTTTTGAGAGGTGAGGTAGCCCCCCTAGGGCCTAGAACTATGGTGGCACCCCCTTGATGTGGCATCTTGTCATTTTCTCCATTTGTCTTAATTTTTTATCCATCTTATGTAACTTCTCTTCTTGTTTTGATCTTGGATGGCCCACTCGGTAAATCATGATTTAAGTAACACATTTTGAAAGACTGAAATATATTCTTAACGATGATCGATCTGTATTGGTGAGATCATGTTCCAATTTGCTTAGTTTTTCTTAAGATTGACTTTGTCTATATTTTGAATGGTAGATCTTCACCAAGCTACATCTTGCTCGGCTTTGATTGTTCGTTCATAAAATTATTGTAGTGAAATCCTCATTTCATGCTCTCTCATATGATTGAATCGGATTTCTCAAATTCATGCTCAACAAATTATAATATAATAATTCAGACTAATTAAATTAACCGATCAAACCGGTTCAAACCAAACAAGTATGTGGGGTGGTTTAATTACAAGTTCATCATGTAAATCGTTAACCAAAAGGGGAAAAAAATGAAAAGGGTCCCTTTTATCTCAAGCCCTTTTTATGATGAAATCAAAAGATATGCTACAATAAACTATGATGTATGAGAAAGGTATTTACACTCAAGTTAATATGAGGCTCATTTTAAGTAAATCAAAAAATCCATTTCATTTATTAGATTTCAAGTTCTTTTAGTAGCCATATTTTTAAGTTAGTATTATAAGAAATATGTATGTACACACACATGTGTATATATATGGGTAATAATTCAATACAAACTCTTCATTTTTGAACCTAAAATAGTTTTAATAAAGCCAAATTCATTTATTATATGTATTACTATCTATTTATCTAAAATACATATTTATATGCACATATTGCATATTTATTTGTCTCATTAGTTATTAGAAACTTTTAATGGCTACATATTCTCACTATCATATGATTTTATTTTATAGGGACATACAAGTTTTCAATCAACAAACTTTTGGCATCATAAATAAATATATATTGAATAATATTATAGGTGGTTTAGATTGCATAAAAATATCACTATTTAATAAAAATTAAGAGGTTTCATGGAGTGTTTCCATACAACTAGTTGCTTTATATATATGAGGGATACTTATATAGTGTATCCTACTACCAAACTGAATTGGTACAATCTTTTCATTTGTACCCACCCTAATAATTTTATAAAATCCAACTCAACCATTAATCTTATTATTACTTATTTAGCTAGGACCTCAAAAATTATTTTAGCAAAAAGCTTATGTCGAACCATAAAGTTAAAATTAATTGGGGATTGAATTTCAACCCATTAAAATTAATTAATCACTTAGAATGGCCCACAAGCTTTTAATTAAATATCTAAACCTTCTAAACCCATCTATAATATTGACTTTATAAGATTTTATAATATTTCAATGCTTAAGTGAATAAACCCAAGTAAATTTAAATTTTACAAATACTTTTATACCATTTTTAAACTATGTAGTTCACACATGATTTTGATAAAAATAATTTTTAATATCTTTATTAAATATATAATATTAAATGTAATGGTCAAAATAGATTTTATAAAATAATCAAGATAGAGGCCCAAATGAAAATATTGTACCAATTTACTTTGGTAGTACATGCATATATGAACTGATCACTTTGTACCAGTTCTTCAAAATACATTTGTGAAACCAGTTCACGCATGGCATGATTTTCTAAAATCCATCCCATTTATAGATATGTTTATGTAGAAATATGATAATTATTTTTATAAAAGCATTAGGTAGGCTGTTAAAAATAAATTTGTTAAAATTTTTACTTTTTTTATGGCTCACATAAATCTTTGATTGAAATGATTTTAAGCATCATGATTCCATGAATAATGCACCCACAAGAACCAGTTCAATAAATGTGTTTTTGAGGAATTGATTCTAAGTGATTAATTATGAAACTAATCATTTTGGAAGATTGGTTCCACAATAATCATTTCTAAAACCATTTCAGCCGAAGTTTATCTTCATGATTAAGAAAAAATCTAATATGACCATCTATTTATTACAATCATTTTAATTATAATACTTAAAATTATCTTGTTTAGATACCCATGTGGTTCACAACAATTAAAAAAGTCTGAAATTGCATATAACATAAGAAAATACTTAGATTTATCAATTCAATCATTAAAATATATTGAAATTTTATAAAATCATTCATCTTTAAAGGGAGAATATTTTCAAAGGGAATGATGTTTAATTAAGAGTTTAGGGTGCATTGATCACTTACACAAATTTTAATGAATCCATATGCATCTTTAAAATATTTTAGTCTTGTGGTTCATACAAGTCTTTTATTGGATGATTTTTTGGATTTTTAGCTAAATAAGTGATAATAAAACCAATGAGTAATTTTATTTTTGTTAATCATCAAGATGAGCCTAACCTAAAAGGTTTCACAAATGCTCACTGTGAAACCGTCACCTAGAATTATTTTCCCATATTATTAAAATAATAATATAATATTTCAAACTCGTTTAACCAAGTAGTTATACGATTCAAACAAAACTAATAAGTAGGGAGATTCAATTATTGATTCGACATGTATAATGCCTCGCCCCTGAGGCACTACCATCTTATATTCTAGAGAATGATTCTACAGGAAATTCGATAAAGAATCCCCTGAAATATAAGGATTCACACCTGTACAACCACTTACTCATAATACCACATCTTCACACATTTATACATTATGAACATAAGCAAAAAAATACACCCATAAACAATAAAACAGACCCACAATTGTCTAGAATTGTAAGCTGCATCGTAATAGCATAATTGGACCCACACGAAAAATCCATCAACACACATCATATATAGTTTTCCACTATGACATGCCAATATAATTATTTTATACAAAACTTAATCTACATTAAAATTTAATTTGCATCAAATTACAAATTCATATACATTATGGAGATTCCAATCCCAAATTCATTGAAGTATTAAGAAATTTATCATTGACTTCCGACCACGAGCACTAATCCCCAGTTGGGCTCCACTGCCTGACCTGTTAGCTAAAAATCATAAATAAATTGTGTGAGTTTGGGAAAACTCAGTAATTAGGCAAAATGAAAACAATAATAAAAACATTTCAATGAAATAACATGCTCAAAACTAAGACATGTACAAATCCATGGCAGTGCTGAATTTCATGACAATGTAACATGTACCAATGCCTATAATGCATACACTCTCATCATCCAGGCTTATGCCCAACCTCATGCAACTCATACTCATCACCCAAACTTATATACCGCCTTATGACCCAAGTGTCCTCATCCATATACATTCATCATCATCATGTCAGCCTTATCATCAAAGTATTTCCATCCATACACATTTATCATCATCATATCATTATCAAGACCCATTCTATCTATGAATTTTTAGCAAAATGTCTTCATAATTAGGACCTCATCACTAAGTCATCCTCATTAAGACATTTTCATTGTCCAGACTTACCATGAACAAACATCCAACCCTCTCCCCTCTTCGATGTGTACTAGTTCCTCCCTAAACCCCCGACTAGAAGTCGGCCAAGTCCACGACAATTCTACTATTGCCCTCCACGACACCTTGCCCTCATTGCTCCATAGGGATTCCAAGTTCACCAACCACATCTACTGAGGAGACCGAGTATAGAGAAATCACTAACTACAGGGCCTCCCAGCCCACATATTAGACATACTCATAAGTCACAATCCTCACTATGCAAATACTAGATACCATGCCACCCAGGCATTTATGCTACCAAGGCACATACACACCCCACAGGTGTCATATCATTTCCAAGTCAGCATAACCTCTATGCCACCAAGTCATATTCACATCCTCACGGGTGTCACATAGAATCCAAGCCATCCAAGCATTAATACTACCAAGGCATATCCACAACCCAAGGGCGTTACATCACATCCAGGCCATATAGGCCATCTACACCACAAAGGTGTCATGTCATAATCATGCCATCCAGGCATTCGCACCACATGTGTCATATTATAATCATGTCATACAGGCATATCCTATCCACACCTCACCAATGTCATATCATATTCGGGTATATCCATGCCTCCAAGGCTTATTCATTTTTATATCATATCTATGCCAACAAGACACTATCATGCCCATATTATATCCATACCACCTAGGCACTATCATAACAATATCATATTCGTGCCACTAGGCACTATCGTCACAATATCGTATTCGTGTCGCCTAGGCATCATCATAACATATCGATGTTATCCAGGCACAATCATAGCATATCTATGCCACCCAGGCGTAATCATCACATATCTATGCCACCCAGGCATAATCATCACATATCTATGCCACCTAGGCATAATCATCACATATCACATTATCATCACACTACATCTATATCATATCTATATCGGTGTTAGCATTTTTGAAATTTTCAGTAAAATTATCGCCGAAAATTTTGTTTCTCCAACCCAGCAAGATAATCTCACTTTGGAGACTGGGCATATTCGCTGATTAGGACCCACTTTCTCAAGATTGAAAGCCATTTTCTTGAGATTTTGGAGAAAATCTCCAGATTTTGAAATATTTCTCGAGATATTCAAGAGCACATGACTGCATATTAGGGAAAATGCACAATTCAACTCCAATACAGCTCCTACCTTTTCGAAAGCACTCCCAAGGGCTTGAATATATACTTTTGAAACTCCGTTGTCAGTTTTCCTCCCTTAAACATGTCATCGATCGTCCGATTTAAGCCCAAAATTCTGACAGCATTATGGGTGTCTTCGGGAGTGGATAGATCTTCCTCTAGGTTGCATTTGGGTTTCGAAATCCTTCCTAGAACGTCCAAAACTCATTTTCGGCGAGATTTAGGATGGATTCAAATATCAAAAATGAAGATTTTTGCATCTAGGGTGAAATCCCTAGCTGACAGCGTGGTGGGTTTTCTTGGATCTTCAAATTCAGCAATAAGAACTTGATTTTGATCTTCAGATTCAGCAAGATAAGCATCAAAACCTTGCAAGGGAGAATCGTTGGCAGGTGCGTAGCTTGAAACCCATTTTTTCCCTTTTTTATTTTTTAAGGACGAAAAATAATCTGTTTTCATAAGAACAAATTTTTGGGGTTTTTTTTTTTTATTTCTTGTAAATATCATATTTTTATTGCAAAAAATATGTGGAATAGTTTGGATATTTTTAGAGGCTTGAAAATGTATAATATTTATATTTTCTATATATAATTTAGTAAATAAATATTTTTTAATAATTTTTTAACTTTAATAGTTTATAATACAATTATCTATGGCCTTATATTTTGGTACATAAAGTTTGGGGATAGAGTTTTAGTTTTTAAATTTTTGTTTGTCTTTTTCACATACTTATGTTATCTCTTAAAAAATTACTCATATTTTATAAGATAAAATATATTTCAACCATTCTATTTACTTAAGTAGCTTATAATAATGATTGTTTGTAGTTTAAAAATAAATAGTGGGTTTATAATACTTGTCAATGTTTTTATTTCAAGTATAATGTTTGATTCTGGGAAAAGTAGCAAAACAAAACTACAAGATATGGCTTGGGATCATGGAAAGCCATTAGAAGGGTATTGAAATGGGGCATAATATAATTATTGTGGTCAAAAAATGAAGTCCGATGACATTACTCGCTTGAAGGAGCACTTGGCTGGAGGGTATAAAAATGTAAAAAATTGTCCAAAGGTGCCTCCCGATATGAGAAAGATGATGAAAACTATTTTAAATACTGGAATGAGTTATAGAGAATCAAGGAAGGAAAATGAGAAAAATACATCTGAAAAATTATATGGATTTCCATATATAGTGGATGTTGATGATGAAGAGGGTGGGGAGGAAGACGATCGCAACATAAGAAAAGTTATAAATACTTATAGAGCAGAGCAAATAAATAGGCAAACATTCCATGGGTCTTTTAGGGAAGTTGGTGGTGGTAGTGGGGGTAGTAGAAGGGTGGAATTATGGGATATCTTGGACATAGCAAGAGTGTGAAAATGGTTGAACCCAAATTGTATGGGCAAGTAGGTAGAGTAGAGTACAAAAGAAAATAAAAGAGATGTTCAATAAGGGAAGGGACAATGTTGGCCAACTTGGCAAGTTTGGATCAAAGTTTTTTTTTCTACAATATAATTCCAGCACATGCGCCAAATATAGTAGCATTTAAGAACTTTGTAGCAGTTGCTCAGAAAGAAGGGGAATATGTAAAACCCCCCACAAGAAGGAAAATCTATGGAAAGTATTTGAAGGAAGAGGTGACCGAGATAAATGACTAGATTAATAGTCAAAAGTATCATTGGGATACTTATGGGGTTACCATTATGTGTGATGGATGGACAGGTCCAAAAAAATGTTCATAATAAATTTTATGGTATACTGCAAAAGGATATCAACATTCATAAAGTCAATAGATGCATCGGCATATGTAAAAGATGCCCATTACATCGAGCGGGAATTAGAGAAAATGATTGAATGGGTTGGTGCAGATTGTATAGTGCAGATTGTTACTGATAGTGGGAGTGCTTATAAAAAAGCTGAAAAAACACTAGAAGAAAGACATTCTTTATATTGGACTCCTTATGCTGCACATTGTATTGATCTGATGCTAGAAGATATTGGTCGCCGTCTAGTAGTGCAAAAAACAACCAAAAATGCATGTACGGTGACCAAGTTTATATATAATTACAGTTAGGTTTTTTTCATGTTTCACACGATATCTGGATATGATAGAGAGATTGTTCATCATAGAAAGATGAGATTTGCTATAAATTATTTTGCATTGAAAATCTTGTATAAGGCTCATCAAGCCCTCACCACAGCTTTTAACTTGGACAAATGGCGGGCCACAAAATATAGAAAGATGGCAAAGGAGAAGAGAACAATGGATATTATTATGATAGCTGCATTTTGGGATCATGTGAGATGGGTATTGGGCATATTAAAACCTCTCTACCGAGTTTTGAGGACAATGGATAATAACACATATCCATCTATGAGTTCCATGTATGAGTCCATTCGTTTTATTATGCAAGCAATCAAGGAGAGTAATCCCAAGGGTGTAGATTGGGTTGCAGATTATAGAAGCTCATTAGGAGGGCATGCTAAGTCATCCCCTACATGCTGCTGGTGAGTATGTGATTTAATAAGTCCAGTTTCATTGAATATGTATAAAATTTCTCTATTTACATTCACTAACTTAAATTCAAATCTTTGCAGCTTATTACTTAAATCCCAAGTATCATTATGAGCAGCATATAAGTCATGATGCCCAGCTTGGCATACCAATTTTCAAAGTATTTGAAAAGCTTTTTCCCAACAATCCCAATGCAGGGGATCTTGTAAATGAGGTAATTATATATAACTTAATATACCTATATCATTTCAAGGATAGTTTGTTGATTAAGAATTGCATATTGACAATATTTACTTTCTTCAATGTTATAGTTGATGTACTTTCAAAATGCCAAGGAGTTATTTGGGATGAATGTAGCAATCCACTCAAGAAGTAAAACAATTTCATGTAAGTAAAGGATAGTGATTTAATAATATATTGCTTCCTTTTTTATTTTAAATTATTGATAAATCCAAATCTTCTTTCATAGGTGAATGGTGGAATTGTTATGGGACAGAAACACTAATTCTAAGACTATTGGCATGTAGATTACTGTGCCAGACGGTATCTTCTTCCCCATGTGAGTGTAATTGGAGTATGTTTTCTTTGATTCATACATGCAGAAGAAACAGGTTAGGATATAAGAGGTTTTAAGATTTGATATTCTGTCATTATAATATACGACTTTTGAAACGATTGATTCGATCTGAAAAAAACTCTCCTAAAAATCTATTAAACTTAAAGATGATAGGGCATTACGCTCACTTGGAGAAAGATGATAACATAGAGGACCCTTTATATAAGTACAATGATCTAGATACTATAGATGGAGGGCCTAAACCTGCTATTGCTAATATAGCTTGTGAACAAGGGGTACATGTACAAAGAATGTTGGAGGAGGAGAGAACCCCAATAAATTACTTTAATCCACTTACAAGATCTGAAAGCACTGCTCAATCAACCACAAAGTCTTCTTCAAGAACACAAAGCGGTGGTGGTAGTAATGATGATGATGGGAATGATGATGGTGGTGGTAGTGGTGATTACAGGAGTGGTGGTATAGGTGGCACTTTAAGTAGCTAAAGGCCTCTCAGTCCATTCACAGTAGAAACTAACTTCCAATATGCTATGCAAGATGAAGATCATGGTGCATGACCGCCTATGAGATCTTATGAGAGGAAGTATGGGAGAAAAAAGAAAGTGACCTTTACGGAGGAGAATGACTTGGTGGATAGTATTGCTGTTACCTCTATTTGTATGGATAGTAGTGAGGAGGGGTCTAACAGTTTATGTACACCTTATGACTATCATGTTAGGGATTATTCTCAAGAATCTCAACATTCTTATATCAGAGATTCTAAATATCATCCTCAATAGTCTTATGGCCAAATATCATACAATCCAAATAGTGGAACCGAAGCGTCTTCATCTTCTCTTCCTACATGGTACAACTTATATCCAGGTGGTTTATATAGTCATTGGCCAAAAGCAATGGAGGATGACCATGATGATGATAAAATTAATGAGCCTGCACAAGTTTCTTTTTGATGGTGAGATATGGTGATAACATGTTTCATACTCTATGTATATGTTTAACTGCTTTATCTATTTTTGTATCATTAGTATGTTTCTTTTATGTCGTATATGTTGACATTTAAAGTGATATTTTTTATTTTATATGTGAATTCAGATTTATCATGATTTGTTATGAAGTTTTTTAGAAGATTTTCTATTTTTTTGTATTTTTTAAAAAATTTTATATTTTAGAGAAATAGTTCAGTGAAATTTTTGATAATTTCTCAGAAATTAACAAAATTTTCTCTTTTTCAGCTTAGCAAAATTTTTCCTTTTAGCAAAATTGCAAACATTGATCTATATCACAATTCATGTCACAATCAAACAACCATAGTGGTCCTCTACCATGCTTCCCAGGCAAATACTCCACATATTACATAACACAATTACATATCACAATGTAACACCCCACCCCTGGCCTACGCGTTTTACCATTACCCTGGCGTTTCCCCAATTCTAAGGGAAATATCCTGCCAAAAATCCGACAGAGTCTGCCTTGAAATATGAGAATCTAAACCTGATATACATTCATCATATATAATGACATCTCAATAATTACAAATTTCTAATACAAACTCTAACACACACTCATACCCACAGTTGTCTGCCGAAGACCAGAACCGATCATGATGGTAACCACATAGATCCATTCATAATTTTATCACTATAACATGCCAATTCTATACAGTATACATCATTTTGATTTTCTAAAACATCAATACACCTCATTACAAAAAATTGAATAAATTTCCAAATACATATACATGAATACAATACAAATTTACCCAATGGGATTACAATCCCAATTAATCATACCATAATAAAAATGTTTTCAATTCTTACTCACAAGCTCCAACTCATAGTTAGGATTTTTTACCTAACTTGCTAGCTAAAAATAAAATAAAAAGGCATGAGTCCTAGGCAAACTCAGTAAGTAGGCACTATATAAAATAACAATCAAATAGAAAACACCATGTTCATAGCCAGAACATGAATAAATACATCACAATGTAATCATACATGAACATATACCCATGAGGTTGGACTCCTCATTACTCCAATACACACTCTATGTCGTTCAAGCGTATAATAGCATAAGTCATATCTTTATTATATAAAACATATTAAATATCAGAATTGTGTTATACAGGCACCCATGTCCTAACTGTGCCATCTAGTCACAGCATCACATAACTATTTCAAATATAATTTATTAAATGTATCCCATTCTATCAATATGCATATTCATACCATATAAAATAGATCATCACAATCATGGAATACTTCTATCCCATCAATCCCACACCACATATTCACTACATATATATATAGAAAGAAAACCCATGGAATAATTTCTATTTCCATTCATTCATGCATAAGATAAGTAAACAAGGAATACATACTATTCCCCGCATTCTACACATGCTCTTCAAAATGCAAATCAGCTCAATCATGGGATAATCCTTATCCCCATTAATCATTAATTCACACATCTATGTAATATATCAACCTTAACTACTGCAACATAAAGGGAGATCTACTATCCCCAATATTCATTTCTTCACTAAAAGGAGTAAACATAATTATTGAATAAAACATGGCATATCCACTATCCCCCATCATACATGCATGCTTGTATACAAAGCATGGGATAATTACTATCCTCATCTAGCAATATATGCAACCAGAAAAGAAAGCCTACTTACCTTAATGGAGTACAATTCACAACTCCTCATGTGAATTATAATTTCTCCAATTGGCTTCTCATCCATGTTCAAGAAACCCTACACATATAACATGCATCACAGTTCAATTTACATATGTTTCAAATGGAAATTCTACACTTTTCATAAAAATAGAGAAAACCTACTTAATCACCTCATTAAGATTGTTCTTATCCCATTATTCCATTATGCATTCCAACTATTCATTCTAGCAATAATTTCCTTTCATTCCTAGTTAGGATTCCATTAGCTCAAATTTGGAGATTTTTACATGAATCACCATTTCAATGTTTTCTTTACTAAACACCCTCTTTAAGGTTCACTAACACCCTTAAACCTCATCCTATTCAATTCATAATTAGACAAGTATAATAAACACTGAAATAGTTATTATGAATCAATATTAACATAGTTATAATGCTACAAAATTTCAGCTCTATAGTCTCTTCAACATATAACTTATCATGATTCTAGGGCACAACCCTAGCTGATTTCTTTTCCCCTTTTATGCACTAATTCAAGCCACATAAGTCTCAAATTTGAATGCAAAATCTGCCCCTAAAGCTGTCCAAATTGGGGCTTTTGTCTAATGTGATTTCCAAGAGTGAATTACCACTTTAACATGATTTATATTGCTGCCCATTGTTCAACCTTCCTTTAATTTCTCTTCTAAGCCATTTAAAACCTCATTAGAATGCCTAATTAGTAACCAATTAGCAGTTGTAATGAAACCTTTCAAAATTACTTAGTTTCTCATTGAAACATCTAATCAAACACTTGATAGGCATGCTTTATTCTAACAATTTCAGCAATCTGTAATCTATCTCATGCATTCTTCACAACATACAACTAATATTCAACATAATTAATAAGTAATTAACATTAATAATGAGCTAATTAAGCAATCATTTTGTTGCTATCATCATATCCACACACCATCCCATTCCATATTCAAAAACGTTGTTGTCCACTTCGTGGACAGTGACATACCCTTATTTCCCACGCCTAAATCACCCCGTAAATCATGTAATCAGCATGTTAATCAGTTCTCCATTGAAAGCCCCATCAAATCCATATTAAATCACCCAAAAACAAAACTTGCAAAGGTGCTTACCACGACTTTCATGTTGATTCCTCCATAAAAGCAAGGTCTCCATGCTAAATCTTCAATTTCTTCCACCAGCTGATGTGGGATGGGTTCTAATGGTGCAGAACAGAAATTTTTCCCATACTAATCATACCCAAACAGGTTGGGTTTTGCTCTCCTCTTACGTGGAAACAAATTAAACTTGAAATCCCTAGGTTTTCCTAGCAAAAATCGAGTGGAGAAGGGACGAGAGAGAGGGTTAGGGCTGCTGCGTGAATAGCAACAAGGGAGGAATGGTTTTGGGAAAGAAAAGAGATAGTGGAGCATGTTTAATGCTCTAGGTTGTGCTGCTCTGCCGGTATAATATCATGACATACACATGCATCCATTTTATAATGGTATTCTCAAAATTAATTATAATCAAAACTTCATTAAATCAACTCCCTCTTATAATACATTAAATTACACAACTAAATACTTTCAAGTTTAAGAAATTCATGTGCATATTGTTCCAATTTAATTAATCACATAAAAACTTTATTTATCATGAATTCTAGCCCGATCGATAATTAAACCTCAAATATCACACAGAAATAAATAAATCATTTGAAAATTCTACTTTATATACATATATTTTACTCCATGAGTCTTATATACAAATTTTCAAAATTATTTTGCATAATTAATACACAAAATTCTAAAATATGCAATTTAATCTCATCATTTTCGTCCTTAATTATTCACCAGGCGCATTTTTAGTAATTTGACTATAACTTTCTCATACAAACTTTGAATTAAGTGATTCTAATTCCATTGGACAGATAATTTCAAAGGTTACAATTTTTATGTTGATCACTTTTTCTAAAGCAGCCTCCAAATGAAGTTGTAGAGCTTCAAAGTGATGCCTTTCATATTTGGAGACAGTTACAATGTTTCAGCTATAACTTCCTAATATAAACTTGGAATTAAATGATTTTTGATTTATTAGAAATATAATTTTAAAATCTACAACTTTTGTGTTGAACACTTTTTCTAAATCATCCAAATTCTATATCAAAATTTATACACAAATGATATCATTCACATTTTCAGCTTTTTCATCTCTAATCATCATATCAAAAAAAATTTTACCCCTCATTTTCAACCCTTGGATGTTAAAACATGAACATATGGTCAAATCCAAATTTCAAAATAAACACATAGAAATCATGCCCGTATATAAAATCATGGAATGCTCATCATTCCATCAATCCACTCACTCACATAATGTAGTAAACAACATTCTATGCAAAAATCTTAAGATACTCACCATCCCCATCAATCCACACATCTACACAATGTAATGTATATCATTCAACACAATCATGGGCTATTCTTTATCCCCATCAATCCACACATTCATATAATATATTGAACACCATTCTAGATAAAATTAGGGGATACTCACTATCCCATCATCCACACATCCACACACTATAACAAACATCATTATATATACAAATATGGGATACTCTCTATCCCCAGCAATCTACATGTTCACATCATATAATAAACACCAGTCATTGCAAAATCATGGGATATTCATTATCCCCAACAATCCACACATCCACACAATATAATAAAAATTATGGAAAATACGGTGCCTGTAATCGTGGGATACTATCCCCATCAATTCACACATTCAGATTTTGAGAGTAAGAAGAAAATCCTCGGATGCTTACTATTCCCTTCAATCAACACATTCCCACATTTATAACCAAAAGAAGAATCATGGGGTATTTTCTATTCCCACCAATTCATCTATTCATACATATTTAATAATAAAAATCAGGGGACACTTACTATCCCCATCCATCCATATAGTTACACACATGTAATGGAAAGGAGCCTACTAACTTTAATGGAGGACAATTCCACAAATCTTCAAGTTCTATAACTTGCTTCCCATCAACCACTCAAATGACCCTACATATATAACATATACAACAATTTAACTTTAATATATTTTTCATATGGGAAATTCCATTCAATTCATAAAATAAGTGAAAACCAACTTATCACCTCATTAGAGTTTATTCTCCTCTCATTACTCAATTACACATGCTTTACACTTGTTCTAATAGGAATTATCATCCCTTTCAAGTTACAAGTTCATATGAATCAATTTTAGGAGTTTTCACCCAAATCACACTTGTAATGATTTCTTCACTTGAATACCCTATTTAGGGTTTAATAATCATCCCTAAACATCACTTCCCTCATTTCCATCATTAGGTAAGTACAATGAACACAAAACAGCCCTTAACATCTCTTTATAAACATGATTTACATGGTGGAAAATTTTCAGCTTTGTACCCTTTTTAAGCTACCAAATGGAGGGTTCTAAAACATGATTCAACATGAAATTTCTTCATGGTTTTCAAGTACATAGCCCTAGCTGATTTCTCTCCCATTTCATGCATCATTTCAAGCTAAGTAATCATCACATTCACATGCAAAAACCTGCCCATATGGCTGTCCAAATTGGGGGTTCCTTGCTAATGCAATTTCAAGTGCAATTTGCATCCTATTACATCCCTATTGCTGCCTAATTTTAACTACTCCTTGGGCATTCATTTAGTGCATTCCAAACTCTGTTTTAATACTTAACTAATGAACAATTAGGGACTTTAATCAAATCATTCAATTCCACTTTGTTTCTCATATAAGCAATTCATCAAACAGCTCATGTGCATTAATTTAACCATCTAATTTCAACAAATGCAATGGGACTTATTCATTTCCAGCCATATACATAAAATATTCAATATAATTATCATCACATTAGCTTCATAATCACATTAAATAAGTCCCAAATTAATGCAATTAGCTGCCCAATCACTATCATCCACACATTTCATCAAACATGTCATGTGCATTGATTAGTTTGCAAATTTCATAAACATATGTTATATGAAATAAATTTCCTAAACATATGTTATATGAAATAAATTTCCAGCAATGTACAAATTATTCCAGCATAATTAACACCAAATCAACATGATAAACAATCTAATTAAATTTCAAATTCGTTCCATAAGCTGTCCATTCACATCTCACGCCCAAACAGCTTGCCCACGCCCCACCATATTGTTATCCATTTCGTGGACCGCAATATATGGGAGTTCCTCACGCCCAAAAGGTCTTCAACTTGCTGCAATCTTCCTACAAACCATTTCCCCATGAAAATCCCCAAATAATCATGCAAAAATCCCCCAAACAGATCCACATTTTTTACATATAATAACCCTCCAAAAACAAAGATCTATCTTGATTCGTCAAAACCTTGCACGAACAGCAACAAGAACGGGTTCCTCTTGATGATTCTCACGTCCAAACAAGTTGCAATGAGAAGCTCTAGTGTCGTGGGATTGATTGCAAGTAAAATCCGAATTTTTCAAGCAAGTTTCAATGGAAAAAGGTGGACATGGGAGACTGCACTTGCGGGTTTCCTAGTTAGGGCGTGAGAGGCTGAGAAGACGGGCGTGGAAGGAGTGATGGAGTAGTTTAGGGCTTTTTAAGTTTTGGTCCACCAGCGGTGCACTTTCAATCACTTTCTACCATAATTTCTTTATTTAAATGTGATAATTATATTATTTAATTATCCTCCTCTTATGTACATTAAATTGCACAACTAATATCCTCACAAATTTAATAACATCATATGCACAATAATCTCAATTTAATTGTAAAAAATTCTCTTACTTTTAACTATAATGCTCCCATATCATGATGCCACATTAACATGTATAATTTGCCCTCTCAAATAGCTAAAGATCATATTATTCAATCACCTTTATATTTATATAATAACTTTATAAAAACTTTCTTAAAATTTTCAATAAATTCATGCACAATGACCTAACTTGTAGACCATTGGCTTGAAGAAAAGAAGAAAAGGTTGCCTTTTATTGTAGGCTTTTTGTTGATGGAAGCATATTAGAAGCAAATCCTTACTATTGCACAGGAAATAAAATTCTCCCACAAAGTAACACGTGTATTTACGTGAAAAGCTATTTGTGGTAGAATTGTGTTAAACCAAATTATGTCACTCTCATGTTGATATAAAGTCAAATCCATTAATAAAAGATCTTTTAATATACATAATATACTTACAAAATAATAAATATATTTATATCTTATACAAGTAAAAAAAATTCTAAAACATTTACTTTTTTCTCAAAGAAACTTATGCAACTATTTTATTATAACAAATTTTCTTATTTTTAATTTACTATTATATTTTATATTAATTTAAAATTTTAATCAAATTTATAAACTATAAAAATCTTACAAAAATACTTTCATACTAAATCTATGATTGGGATATAATTTTCATTGAAAATTTAATTTTTAAAATTTTAAACTTTATAAATCTGATTAAATCCTTAAATTAATAAAATATAATACTAAATTAAAAAAAAGAAAATTTAGTATAATAAAATAGCTGCATAAATTTCATTGAGATAAAAGTAAAGGTTTTTGTATTCTTTTACCCATGAGATCAATAAATATGTTTATTATCTTGTAAATATGTTATATATAATAACAGATTATATTAACAGATCTAATTTTACTATAAATCGTTTCAACCTTATATATCAATAAGAGATCAATATAATTTAGTTTAACACAACTCTATCACGAGCTACCTTTAAGTTTTAACACAAATACACGTGTCACTTTGTGGTAAAAGTTTGGCTTCGTATGCAAAAATAGTAAATCTTGGCTTCAAATCCGCTTCCTTTGTTAAGGATGAATTCAAAGGATATGTTATAACAAACTGTGATGTGTGGGAGTGTTTTGTACACTTAAGTTTGTATTGGGCAAATTTTAAGTAAATTGAAAAATCATTTCATTTACTAAATTTCAAGTTACTTTAGAACATATTTTTAAGTCAAAAACAACAACAGCAACAACAACAATAATAATAACATCAATAGTAATGATAATACTACTAATAATCATAATGGTAATAATAATAACAGCATTACAGCTCAAACTAGTTTACCTAAGCAGTTATACAGGTTTGAAGATTTTAGTTGCCGGTTCATTACTGATAAAATTGGTTTTCGTAAGTCAGAACATGCTCTATTGATACTTTCCCCTTCGCTTTTCATCCCTTTTCATCTTGACAGCCATAAAATGCAGCAAATTCGGAAGATCTACAAGAAATTATTATATGCTAGGAAATCGCAAGGCAGATTTGAATTAATGCTCAGACATTCCCAGCATTTCAAATATTCGTACCTGGAAGGCTGGAACTAACTCTATAATGTGCATTGAATGAGTATATAATCCATCTATCAGTAGTTCGATATTAGCTTCTGTTATTATAAAAGAAAGGAAATTCAAGTATTCATATCTATAGAACAAGAAAAAGAGCTCATTATTTGCATCGAAAGCTCAAGCAAAATTGGATTACATAAAAGATCCATCGACCTGCAATCACAACTATGCAAATAAGTGAAACAACACTACCAAAAAAAAAAAAACCATGGAAAGATAAAGTCGAAATTGGACTACATGATTCAAACATCTACCCGTGATTCATATATTTGCATCAACTAAAAACACAGACAAGAGAGAGATCCCTCGAAAAGTATAACTGTCTCCCACATGTGGAACTTCCAAAACTCCCAAGTTCGTTACATTGCTTTCTGAGACGATGACTTGGGTGACCTGACTTTGATATCTTTTGTGTATATGTTCGTTAGGCCAAGTAGCAACAGAACAAACAAAACTTGTGCGCTCATGATTCCAAAGTGGCTAATGGTGTTTCCAATTTCCATCCAACTTCCAGTATTGCGGACCTGTCAAATTAACAAGAAAGAAAATTATGAGATATGCTCATGCAAATATGCTCCCACTTAATTGCATTTGGATTTTCTACTACAATCTCAGTGGCATTAGCTTCTATGAATCCTCCAGGATATTTTTATCATCCAAATGGGACATGATGCTCAAGCAGAGTTGAACCGAATATCAGCACGATCAAAAGCTTAAGTAGATAACAATGTTACAAGAGGACTTACTGTGGGGGTAATGTTGAGATAATCTCTATGAAACATAAGGCCTATAAAAAATGAATAAGAAAATTTCCATAATGGCCTACTAGATTTATTGAAAATTGCAAAAGGCCACCAAACTTCTTTTCTATATTTATTTCATTAATTAATAAATGCCCGAAGAGCCTGTTTGGCTGTGTTTGAGAAGGTTAAAAGCATTTTTAAAATAAATCCATGGCATTTCACTCTCTCTTAATCATAGTTGTTAAAGGTGTGCCTAAGCTCAACGTTCACTGAGGCTCACCTCTTGCGCCTTATGGTACGCTTGGTACCCTTGATTGAACTTTCCTAAACATATATTAAAAGAAAAAACTTTAAATATTCAATTAGGATTTTCTAACTTCTCCAATTTCCCCTTTCTTTCTTAGCTTAAATAAAGTTAGTGCCCTCCGTAGAACAATATTTAACATTTGAGTAATAATATTATTTTATTCTTATAAATTACATATACAATTAAATTTATTTGACTTTATATAATGTGCACCTTGCTTCATTCTGGCGTGTGCCTTGACAGTGCGTCTTGTGGCTCGGCCCTAAGAGCCCTTTGTGCCTTACGCCTTAAACAACTATGCCATTAATCAGCATCTTACTAAAAAACAATTTCATTTCAGTCACCATCTTCTTTGATACCGAGTAACTGTAATCTCATATTCCATTCTCTGTCAATAGCTTTTCCCTCTCTGAAAGAAATAATCCCAATGATTTAGCATGGGGCTATAAAGGGTATCCATTCATCTTCTATCCAAGTGAGCAATGAAACTGGAGTTTGATCCAAGAAAAGACTCTTACCAGCAAAAACCATTTTTCACCAAAGTTGTACAACAAAATATGGGAAAATACATTGAATATGCACAGCTTTGTGTTTTTGCTTTGTTCAGCTTCTGGGGATTGCCAAAAGCCAACCTGTGCACAGTTCTTCCAGCACAAAAACTGCTATGAAGGGCTTCACTCTCAGGAATGCCACAAAAATATTTTGAAATGGTACCTTTTTAGCAGCAATAAGATGCTCATATTATTCAGAAGGACTTTTTATGTGTAATTGATAGATACCAACCCCGAACTTATTCATCATGTTTTATTATTTTCATGCCACGAGAGAACTCAGTGACGAATGGATTTTGAACTAGCATTCAAACATCCAACTAGAGGCCACAAAGTGCTCACACACACACATACCTAGACACACAACCAGAGATGATTGCATGTTGTTTAATGGTCAAACCATCACAACGCTACTTGTCCTTTTAAAGAAAAGCAGAAGACATGAAACACCAACCAAATCAATGATATTTGAATGCCATGGTTCATCGGCTCACAACATTAGCAATGACAGCCAAATGAATCCTCATATCACTGACAAGTACATACATGGAATACGCATTAACTCTTGAGGGTACTAAGGATCTAGTTCACTCTTCTCAGTCATCTGTGTGTTGTACAGGACTGCCTCCTATGTGGTGTCTAATCATTCAATAACCACCACATAAATTGTCATCCAGAGATGTTTGAATATTTGATTTCACTAACCACTATCAAGAGATTTGGTATCATAGATATTCTTTTAACCACACATTTCTATTTACATAAGTATACAATTAGTGAGATAAGCATAAAATGACACAAATGAAAAGAAGATCTTCATGCGAAAGAGAGAAAAATTGGTATCTAAGAAAGCTTACCAAGAAAAAGAAGTGGATGGTCATTATATCAGAGAACAAAATAACTAGGAAATAGCAACCTAGACGCGGAACACGAATTAGCCTGGTTATGGCACTAAATACACATCTGCATTCAAGTCAAAAGAAATTAGAGTAAACACATGATTAACTACAAAAGGGACTGTGCTGATACATCAAGAAAATTTTATTAGAAGAAAGGATAACTAATTTTGACAAGCGTGCCACATAAATTTCAAATAATAATCCTTAATCCATGAAAAGAAAGGCTTGATAATTCTGACATGCACACTTCATCAACTTCATATATTTGATTCTCCATGGTATTAGGCAGTTTCTGCATGAAATATCATGCAAACAAAGAAGTTGAAATTATAGCCAGTTTACGGTTATGAAATTTTTGAGATTTAGCACAAGAAATAATGCAGATGCACAAATGAAAGGATAGAGAAGGAAAACAACTCACATGACAAGCATGAATGGGATAAACAGCTTGAAAATAAGTAAGGTGGCCATCAAAAATGGCTACAATCAGGAGAGAAAAAAGAAACATATCAGTGAAGTACTTGTAGCAAAATACCAGAAAGTGCACAAACTATTGGTGGTAAAGGTAAGCTTACACTAAAGACTGTGATGAACCGGTAAACAGAAGAAATCTCAAAGCTTGCTATGCTGGCGAAGTTACCAGTTCCAAAAAATGCAACATTGAACAAAACCATCTACAGATAAAACTTGAATCAGACAATCTTACCCATGATCCCAGTGGACAAGCATGACAAAAGTTATTTTCTCTTTATGAGCATATACTGCTGAGAAAATACAACTACATGAAGACTGTTTATAATAAAAAATGCCGCAAGTTGCATTCCTTGCCCTAAGTCAGCTGCATTCATCTTCCAGTTTCAAATATAATCAATCATAACAGGTGATTCTGTCTTCTGATTTGTTTGTTTTTCCAACAATAATTAAAAATCTTTATCCTTTTAATCAATTTGGAGATTAATTAAGAAGAAAACTAGCAAAATGCTTCCCAGATATTTGGCTATGGAATCCAGAAGTGAAAAAGAGTCTTCTAATAGACACATGTTTTCACAGTATCATGTATGTTCTCAGAACTTCCAATATCTGAAGGGGAAAAGACACAAGGAAAGATTGCTATCCTGACTGAGTCTAAAATTTGCTGAAGGGCCCTTTTGGTAGATTGCATCCCTCAAAATTTTGAGTCCTCTCTATGTTCTTTGTTGGTTTGCATGTTTTCATGGCATATTCACCTGTGAGATTCTTATGGCAGTTAAGTCACACTCAGGAGGTTCAAATATCTTTTTCTGAGGTTAAAGCATGTTCAGGAGGTTCAAATATCTTTTTTCTGAGGTAAAAGGAATCATTGATCCCATGGGCTGTGAACAGACCCTGGATCTCAGCCTATTGTGGCAGATAGCTATAAGCAAATAATGCCTATGCATTGCTGCAAGCTGTAAAATACAATACACAAATAGCCTCCATTGATAACAAAGAAGGGGATATTCCTTTAAGGAACTGTCCCCACCTTGAGGGAATATAATTTAAGCCTAGCCCCTTGAATTGATCCAAATGGCTCTAAGAAGAATGATTAAATGAGTCACAACCAGCATTTGCCATATTGAAATTTTCGCCGAAAATTTCACTAAAAATTTTGTTTCTTCCATCCAGCGAGATGTTCTCACCATTGAAGTTTCTAAATCTTGAGATTATCTCATTTTTCTCGATAATATCACCATTTTCTCGAGATTAACTCCAAAATCGCGATATTTTCTCAATATTTTTAAGAAAAAATTGAAAATTTCTCCTCCTTGTTGCCTCCCCTTTAAGTGTCGAAACTCATTTTCGGTGAGATTTGAGCTGGATTCGAACACCAAAATGCTACAATGCAGCTGGAAAATGGAGATCTAAACCCGACAGCCCCAATGCAAGTAGTGTTCTTCTTCCTCACCCTTGGAAATCCATTTTTCCTTTTCAAAATCAAGGTTGGATCTGTCGAAATCCATTTTTGAATGGATCTCTGCTGCTATGGGAGATGAAAATCAACGCAACTACCTTCTTCCTCACCCACGACAGCTTTGAATCAAGTCTGTTTGGACTTTTTTCATCCATTTGGAGCGTCGAAACAACATTTGTAACGTTGATTTTGCATTGTCCCTCCGCGGCAGCTTCCTTTTGGAGTTTTTCACTCAATTGCAGCGCTAAACAGCATCCACAACGTCAATTTTGGGCTTCAGTTTCCATGTCTAGCAGTATGGATTGGTTTTTGTACTTTATTTTAATTTTACTGGGGTAAATGCATGTGTTATACTGATAATGATGGTTTATCATCATTTATTAGTGTTTTTTAATAGATTTTGCGTCATGTGAAATAAAATAAATTGTAGATTGAGTTTTCATTTTAAAAATCTTTTAAGAAATATGAAATATGATTTTTTTATAAAATTATTTGATTTAGATAATATAATATTATTTAATAGCAATGATAATTACTTAATTAATTTGTCATGTAACTATTTATAGAGTTAGCATTTAACTTATGCTTTTGTATTTTTTTAAGTTATAAAAAAATAAATTTTTATGTTATATTTTTTAAAAATTATGTCATTAAAATTATGATAGATAAATATTTATAAAATTATTCACAAAAAGACATGTATAGTTCTTCATTTTTTTAATTTTTTTTATATTTTAGTGAAAAGGTTCGGTGAAATTATCAATAATTTCTCCAAAATTAGTGAAATTTTATCTTTTTAGGCTTAACAAAATTTTTCTTCTCGGAAAATTGTAAATACTGGTCACACCTCAATGACTTTGCGTCACTGTGGTCTTTTAACAAGCCTCTTCGATATAGCCAAATTAAAGGATGAAAGAAAACCTCATATTAATGTTAGTTTTGCAACTCTCACTAGTGTGGAGGGAATGAAAGTTAAACTGGTAAATGGAAATATGAAATGAACCAGGATACATGCCAATCAGCTAACTGGAATATGTAAAGTAATAGCATAATGTCCCCAGAATAGATTAAGAAAACTTCAATAGGAAGGATATTTCAAAAGTTCACGGATCTTCTCATTAGTAAAATAATGAATGGATTTATTTAAAGTTTTTGAACCCACAATAAGATTGCTAGACACACAATTGTGTGAATCAATATTTGGGTAAAATGGGATGGTTTGATGTTTTGTAAAACTTCAACTTAAAAAGGCTAAATGCCACATAACTCAGAGCTGCAGAGGGCAAAACTTACAAAGATCAGAGGAACTCTAATATCAAACAACCGTATGTATCTTTCATCATGGTAGAGCATGGCTTGATCATAATCATCATTACTAATGTAAGCAGCTGAGCTCTTCCCTTCAGATAAGTAGAGAACCGTGCATTCAATCAATACCCACGCAATAAGAACAAGGGCAAGTGCACTATAGAAGGCAGCTTCATACCTGCAAACATTCATTGAAAAGGACCAATTATCAATATAACCTTCACATAAAAAATATTGACATTAAGATCAAGTAGAGAGCTCAAAATACCCAATAGATAGAAGAAGGAATGGAGGAGCAAAACCAAGGAATATTGAAGAAAGTCGATCCAGGAGGCAGGTTGGAGAAAATAGTGGTAGAACCATTGAAAGCCCTGTTGCATAATCAGAACAATAAAACAGAAAAATTTTCATCATGTATCTTGGATTTTCTGATAATATAACTATTGAGACAAGATGTACCATCATATACGAACAGCTAAGATTAGAAAAGCGAACTGTGATATCGCACAATCAGCCTATTATGTATAAAAAATACACAATCTGATAGAATGATCTATCAAAGCAGCTTCCATTGGATCATCTTGCTGCAGCATTGGGTGTTTGTCAAGCGATTACAGTCTACCACAGGTAATAGAGAAAATGCACTAGACTGGACTTGAATAATGGCTTAAATATCTCTAGGGTTTTTCTATCAATGGCTCTTCTGATGGTATATGAGTGGGCATGTCTAGCACTCCATGAAGGAAAATTTGAAGCTGGTTTTTCTAGATGGCATATTCAAATATTTAGTTTTAGAAAAAATAAATTTATTTATGGTCATAGTTGTTTACAGTGCAAGGTGCACCAAGGCACAAAGGGCTCTTGGGGCCTAGGCACAAGTCACAAGTGAGGAGAAGGCTTGAGTGAACCAAGGTGCACATAATATAAATTCATAAAATAATTATATCATACCTCAAATTTGTAAAAATAGAATAATAGAATCATTCATATGTTAAATATAACTCATTTCACAATCATTAAGAGTGAAGATCGCATGAAATTTCATCATTTAACATTCAATATTCAAATTTAATATTTTAATATCACTCAAAAGAATCATAACTCAAGCATAAAACATTATGAGTCAAATATTTAAAAAATAGAACTCTAATTAGTCATCTAAACATCAACTTATTAACATAAACACAATCCTATTGCCTTGCATCAATGCAGAAATTATATAAGAAAAATGGCAGCAACACTGCAAATTGTTGTGTGATCAGCAGCACTGCCAATTGAGTGTGTACTGCATTTATGTAACGCCACTTGATTTGCAATGCTACCACTTGACATGTGGCTAGGAAAAAAAAAAAAAAAGTAAATCATGTATGTTCTGCGTTGTGACATGCAATGAAAGCTACAAAATAAAAAGAAAAAAACAAAAAATAAGAGGGGAAGCTGCATGCAAAATGACTGAAGCAGCAATGCAATAGATTTTTCTTTCTTCAAAAAGGGCAACAGAGGCCTGCATTAAATGTAGGCCCTGCAACAGAGAATAAAAAATATAGATAGATAGATAGATAGGTAGGTAGATAGAGAGAGAGAGAGAGAGAGAGAAGAATGCTCTGCTACGGTATGGAGCATAAATAAATTTACTGTGCTCAACGACAATAGCTGCATGATGAATCCAACGGTTTGCCTTATTCTCCCAACACACTTTGCATAGATATTCCCATTAAGTGTATAACAATATACATGCACCCATATATGCATTATTCCCGCAACACACTTTGTGTTGAAATTCCTATGAGCATGCAACAACACCGAAAACCTCTCCCCTCCTTTTCCACTTCCAATAGTGTCGAAAACGTTTTGGGCAAGATCTAAATCAATCATTTCATTTATTCTCAAACATATTTTTATTACCTTAAAAACATTCTATTTATTCTTATATATATTTTTATTATCAAAACCAGTGTTCGTATTATCGATAAATTCCTATTTATAAGGCCTGGAAAAAAGATATTATCATTTTTATTGAAGATATTATCATTTTTTCTGAGAACTTCATTAGAAAAATAGAAAAAAATTAGAAAAATAGAGAAAATTTGAGAGATTTTTTATGAAACTTTGTAATAAATTATAATAAATATAAATACACAATTTGAACAAAAAATTAAATTAAAAAAGCTACCATTGAATGAATAATGAAAACACACATTAGAAATGCATATAGGCAGAGAAAAAGAGAATAAATCTTCGTAACAAAGAACCATTATATTAAGCATTATATCAACCTGAAACAGATCAAATCAAAATAAATTGATTTTTTTCTTTCTCATTCATATAACTTATAAATCTTTACAATATATACATCCAACAATGTCTAAAAAGGACTCTAAACATTCAAAACAAATTAAGAAACATATTTATAATTATTAGAAAATACTTTCCTTTTCCCCGATTTAAAAAAATAATAATTACTTAACATTCAAAATAAATTAAAAATAATCAAGAAACAAGTGAACCTTTAGAAGATAAACATATAATTATCCACCAACATATAACCTTGCACAACCAAAGCTTATTAGAATTTTTATATTTATTATATACGAATTTGTAATAAATAAATAGTTATAAATTGAAATTAGATCTGTTTTCTTTATGCATATGTTAGTAAACAGATGATATAAATAAGATTAAAAAACACAATCCTCAAATTATTATTTTTATTTAATTAAAAATTAGGGATTAGTTAAAAAACTGTTTGGATGAATAACAAAGCTTAAAATATGTAATTATGTTGATATTATCATGACTTAAAGCCTCAAAGTACTGAATTTGAGAGGAGATATTGATTTAGGTTTTTTCCCCAAAAATCCCATTTTAAAAATAAAAAATAAAAAATCTATAAAAAAGTATTTTTTTTGAAAGATCTATCATCCTAAAAGCATCATGAAACATGTATATCATCAATTTTGGACTCAATTAAATGATTTGGCAAAAATTCTTAATTTCTGTATTCTTCTCAAAATTTTCAAAAAATCATTAAAACTACCAACGATTATTGTTTAAATTTGTTATAATCAATGCAAAAACAATTAATTTTGAGTGCAAAAAATCAAGAAAAAGGGAGAACTCTTACTGTTTTCACGAAAATAGGTTCTAACGCCTGAACCCCAAGAGCAAGATTTGATTTGCAAATGTTGTTTTTCTTCCCCAAAATCGAAATGGAAGTTTGGAAAAATTATTTTTCTTTGTGGAAGAAGAGATTTCATACCTAAAGAAATGGGTTTGGGGATGGGAAGCAAAACAGTGTCCTAATGGGGGATTTTTACTGTACAAATCGATTTTATCGTTTATGGGAACGATAAAATGATAAAATCGATATTATCGTATGATTTTATCAATAAATTGATAAAATATCGATCAAATCATTGAAAATATTTATATTTCATGGAAATAGAAGATAATTTCGTTCTTAGGTGCATAAAAAGATATTATCGACAATAATATCGTCGATAATATCAATACTAAGATCAATGGGCTTTTCTAATCTCTTCCTCTTCTATTCTTCTTCTTTGTTATGCACTCTGGTCATCTATACTTCAAATTTTTCTTTCTCCCTTATTGGCTTGCTTATTTTTTTTTTAGAGAGAGAGAGAGAGGAATGCTCTAGTGGGCTACAAAGAGTAAATAAATTTACTGCGCTCTACGACAATAGCCGCACGGTGAATTCAATGGTTTGCCTTATTCCCACAACACACTTTGCGTAGATATTCCCATTGAGCATGTAACAATATATGCACACCCATGTGCGTTATTCCCGCTACAATGTTTACGTTGAAATTCCTAGGAGCATGCAATAACACCAAAAACCTCTCCCTTCCTTTTCCACTTCCAATAATGTTGAAAACATTTTGGGCCAGATCTAAATTAATCATTTTTATATTTGGGCAAAATCTAAATCAATCATTCTATTTATTCTCAAACATTTTTATTACCTTAAAAATAATTTATTTTATTCTCATACATATTTTTATTATCAAAACAAATAAAAACTCATAAATTGTCTTTAGGCAATTTTTTCAATATTGAACACTACATGGAATTCTAATCAAAATAAGCTTCAATATTTTAATTAAATAATTATACTAAACAAGATGGTTTCAGCTTTATCTACATATTATATTTTATAAAAAATAAAAAGGATGCATGGGGTACCGAAATACTAGTATTTATAATACTATGTAAATCAAATATTGAAAAATGATTATAGACAAGTTGGTTCTGATTCGTACCCAATCTAAATATTTCAAATTAGGCCTATTTGAAATATGGGTTGTGTGTGATTTATGAAATGGTTTGTTTGATGGAAATAGGGTGATAAAATCAGTCTAGGTTGGTTGGATGAAAATGAAATTTATTTTTCTTTTAAGGAAGAGGGGGGGGGTCACCATTTATATCTACCGTAACAATTGATTAAAGAATAAATGGTTATCAAAATAGTCATAAGTTATTATACAGGCTATTGTTCTTGCATTTATGTAGCAATTAGCAAGTTACATGGGGTTTTTCCTATAAAGTTTTTGTAAACTAATCCTACCCCAAATTATCTAAGTAGTTTCCGAGGGTTTGGATAAAGTGAGTTTAAAAAAGAGGATATATTGGAAAAGTATAATAAAGAATGAAATCAACAATATAAGGTTTTTAGTAAAAAATAAAGAAAAATTATTGCAAAGATAGATAATAATAATATAAAATAAAAATATTTTAATAATTAAAATATCACATCATTTTATAAATGGGTATAAAAGAGAGTGGATTGCAATGCATCCTTTTTATTTTTTATAAAATATATTATGTAGATAAAATTCAAACCAACTATCGTGTTTAGTATAATTATTTAATTAAAATATTGAAGCTTATTTTGATTAGAAATCCATGTAGGGTTCAATATTGAAAAATTTGTTTATAGATAATTTTATGAATTTTTATCTGTTTTGATCTGTGTTCTCCATATCAATATTATCGACGATATCATGGTCGATAATATCCTTCCAGCCACTCATCAATAAAAAATCACCATGAAAAATGATTTTATCTATAATTTCCTATGCTTATCGATATTATCATGTCATTTATCAACAATATCATGATATTATCGACATTTTCTCATTTTATTAAGAGATATTACCGATAATATCAATCGTTGTACCAATATTATCTGTCGAAACTTGGGGTGTCGCATTCGGACGTTGTGAGGCCCTCAAGCCCCGTCCAAACCCCTTTTTTCTTCTCCTCTCCCCCAGTCCCTTATTCTATTAGCAAAAACGCAAAATCCATTTGCAATTTAGTGGGAGAAAAACTCCGTTTTGAAGATCAAAATCTCATTTTTGCTCTTGGACGTCCGGACATTATCACGGTATGAAAATGGAATTTTTTCATTGTTTTTCATGTTTATTTTGTTTGAAATTACATGATTCATACATGTGATTCATTATAGTATTGAACTAAACTGATTTAGACAACTAAATCCGTCAGATTTGGATAGATTGGAGATGAACATACGATTTGGGGAAAATCTCCAAATCGTTCGATTCTCCAAAATTAGCCATTGTTTACGTATGAAAACAAAAATTAAACATTAAATTTGTTGAAAAACACTGATTTCAAGCAAAAAAAATATATTTTTATTATTTTAAATTACAATTTTTGAGGAAAAATCCTAAAACACTTTCTTTCAAAAATCACTGTATAGATCATGAAAAATGCAATATAATTATCTGTTTCAAGCATGGATTTGTATAGATTCTATGAAAATATATTTTCTAATTTTTTTACATTTTAAAATTAATTATAGTTATTTAATAATTAATTAATTAATTTATTTATATGGGTTGTGATGTTGTGTTATTTCACAGCTATATTAATGTAGGTTCAACGTTAAGACATAACCAGAAAATTAACACAGTATATTTTTAAAATTTATTTTTGGAATTTTAAAATATTTAATTATGCCAAAATTATTGAAAACAAATTTTTTCCTAACATTTGTAAATATGTTACTCGATATGTTTTTGAATGTTTATTATCGTTTTTAGATGTTGTTGAATGCATATGTTGGGAAGATTTGAATATGTTGGGGAAGAAAGAAAATGAAATTATCATAATTTGAATGGCAAGATTTTGCATAGGAACATGGGAAGTTGGTGGCAGGAAACCCATTTAGAGTTGAATGCAACTACTGCAACCAAGTTATGAAGTCAGGGGGAATTACAAGGCTAAAGGAGCACTTAGCTTGGAGTAATCCGAATGTTAAGAATTGTACCAAGATACCTAAGGAGGTAAAGAGCACTTATGAAAAAGGTTATTCAGTCGGGATGAGAATAGAGAGTCCGAAGACTCTCTAGATCTGATGGTGATTAGACAATATGCACATATAGAGAAAGATAATACCATAGAAGATTCTTTATATGGATGGTTGCGATTAGGAACTAGATAAACAAAATGGTGATCCAGCAGATCCAGCAGAAGCCATTACCCAAGAAACTCGCGCATGAGGGGTGGATATAGAGGGGATGCTACAACTAGAGCAAACCTCAAAAGAAGCCATTGATCTATTATCCAAATCTTAGACCCAATTAATTGCAAGGGGAGGCATTTAATGATTTAATGATTTTTCATCATCAAGAACACAGAGTGGGGATGATGGTGGTGGTGGTGGTGGTGACAACAATGAGGCAATGGTAGCAATAATGGCATTGGTAGAGGTGGCTCATCATACACACAGATTTAGGGATTTTTTAGTTGATTTATTTATAGTAAAGATATACACATGTTATACAAGACGAGGATCATGGTGCACGCCCTCTAGTTAGACAATATGAGAGAAGATTAGGGATTAGAAAAGGCAAGGCACCTACTGAAGTAGACGCACTCACGGATAGGATGACATCTTTGGATTTAAATGGTAACAAAGAGAAGTCTTTTTATGGTCTGGGAGACATATCCATACAAAGGGTCGAATGATTATATAATTAAACCCTAGAGGGTAATTCCACAGGTTGCATCAGCTTGGTCTAACCCCCCACATTAATGATATCACCCCACACAGCCGACTCAGCTCAACTTGCTCTCTCTTAACATGCAGCCATATAAATATACTACATCATTAGATTACCATAAAAGTGGAGAATAGCTAAAGTGAAGATTTCTACCATAGTTTTGGAAGACATTCATATAGGCAAATATCATATGAATATGAGCCTACACATTAACAAAATGATAACGAACTTAAGGAATCTACACGACACTACACTTTGTATTAAGGTTTGAGATTATGTTTGGCTGAAACTTTTACAATATGAATCATGTATTGCTTCTTTTTGACTTAACATAGGAGATATAACGTTTAATATCATTTCTTGTCTTGCTATCTACATATATGAATTTCTAATATGTGTTTCCATTATTTATTCAATGGTGGCTTTTTTAGTGTAATTTTTTACTCAAATTGTATATTTATATTTATCATGATTTATTACAAAGTTTCATTAAAAAACTTTTCTTCTTTTTTTTATATTAAAGTTTTTCGAAAAAATGATAATATCTTGGATAAAAACAATTTCCGGGCCACCAATAAAAAGGTATTTATCAATAATAGGAACATTGATATTGGCCACCACCAAAACAGCAACATGAGTTGCTAAAAAGTTTTTTGATTTTATGATATTGTGACAGTGGGCCCTACTTGAATTTGTTTGGCAAGTTGCTGCAGTCATGGACACAAGTGGGACTCTTGAGTTAACCCCAGGTTGACCAAGATTAAATTTATGAAAATATAAGTGATAAACTTAAGCACATGGGTTATGTGCAAATCAAGTTAAAATGCATGCTTGTTCCCTATACATGCGGTAACATAAACTCAAGTCATATAATCTTAAAATGATTATTTAAGCTTGATGAACTTCGTATAATGTATGTATTAAAGAGAGTTTGTGAAATGAATAGAAAGAAGTTGAGTATCTTTGAGCTTACAACTATAAAACTTGAACTAAGGGCATCAAATGATCAGACAAGATTAATAAATATGATAATGAGATAGTACATGAACAATGAAGATTACCAAAGGCATTTCCATGAATTATAGACGTAGATTAAACGATAAGGATTGACAAAGGAGGAAAGAAATTGATTTGTAACACATGTTGACAGAAATGCACCAGCTTGGTTTTCGGCACTGGACTGAAGGATTTGCTACCGCTGTCTATCATCCATCTAGTTTTTGAGCCTTGATTTCACCAGGAATCCATTCGAAAATGGATTTCGGTCACTCCAACACCAATTTCATAACAAATGGGGTGGATTCGAAGAAAAAAATTGCAGAAATGTGTCATTATAGCTTGCTATCGAAAGAAGAGAGGAAAGCAATTGGTCTTTGCATCAATTTTAAGCAACCAAATGTGTGTAGATCCATTCGTAAATGGATTTCGAAGCTTCTATTTGTGATTTCTAAGTTGAAAATTTAATTCAAGCTCAGAAATCGCTAAAGTGGACATGGATAGTGCGACCACAAGTGTCGGATCTTCAAATCAACTACCCAAAGGCTTTTTTATATTTTTGAAAAATTGTCAATGGGGGTTTTGAAAATGGGTTTTGGGGAGGCTGAGATGCATTTCAAACGATTTCAGGGAGGCACTTAAGAGTTTTTCAGTTTTTATTTCAAATTTCTTGTTGACTTTTTTGGCAAGAAATTCCCTACGCTTGATAATATTGAAGAGGAAAACCCTTTGTTTTGAGATTTTTGAGGAAATTTCCAATTTTTTCCCAAATTTTCAAAAAATTTGCCTAACCTCTATATATCCCACTATTCACAGGCTAGAACATTTCGACAGATAGCTAAAGTGAAGATTTCGGCAAAATTTCGCTTGAAATTTTCGAATTTGCAATCATTAATTCAAACTTACTAATAAAATGGATTTGACATGTGTAATTAGTGGACTTGAGATTGGCTTCTCTAAGTAGTAAATGTAAGACACAATTCAAAGGTGTTGTTTTATCCCACTAAGTGATTTCGATTCAAGAATGTTAAGCGAAATCTCGCTTAAGCGAAATCTCGCTGAAATTCTCATTTTGGAACACTGGCGAAATGTTCTCGCTAGAAAATAGTGGAGATTCAATTGTTTAGGCGAAATTCTCAAGAATTTGGGGAAATTATAGAAAATTTCAGCAAAATATTGACATAATGCTAGATCTCGCCAAAATTTTCAAGATCATGCAATTTCTTGGCAAAACTTTCACCAAGAAAATGGAAATAAAAGGTAGAAACCCTTAAATGCGAGCAGTAAAATTTTGAAACACACTTGCCTCTCCAATACTAATTTTTGAAACCCACTTTGCTGATTTTCCAAAGAAACAACAACATTTGGGTCATCGATTGCAAGAACGGAATCGAGTGGCAACGCTATCAACTTCCAATTCATCTCTTTTCCATCCCAAAACGATTTTTTAGCTTCGAAATCACAAAACAAGGTTTCGAAATCTGTTTTGGAATGGATTTACAGTGATTTTCGAGGTTAAAATCGACCCGTAAACACCCAACTTACCACCCTTCCGTTAACAGCAGCCTGTAACCCCATTATTCCCCTTCGAATCCACCCCATTAGCTTCCAAATCACTACTGGAGTGGTCAAAATTGCTAGGAGTGTTCAAAATCCACATTCGAATGGATTGAGTGTGAAATCTGAGCGTGGAAGCTACTGTCTGTGGTTCATAGCAAAAGGGGTTCTTCCATCAGAGTTGCATTTTTGTTCGTCAATTGCATTTTAAGCCCAATCCGTCTACACAGGTTATTTTTCACCCATTTGGGTTCTTAATTAGCAATTTTCACCTAAATCAGGTTTGTTTTTGCCTTTTCCTTTAAATTTTTTGGGGCAAATGCATCATTATACTAATAATCATGATTTATCATCATTTTGTAGTATTTTGTTAATATATTTTCCATCATATGAATTAAAATCGATTGTAGATTGGGTTTTCTATTTAAACAACTTTTAAAACATATGAGAAATGAATTTTTAAAAATTTATTTAATTTAAATAATATAAATATTATTTAGCAGCAATAAAAATTAATTAATTATGTTGTCCCTTGTCATATAATTATTTATGGAGTTAGCTTTTAACATATGCATTTATATTCTTGTAAGCTATGAAAATAAATGGTTTATACTATGATTTTTGAAAATTATAATATCAGAATTGGGGTAGAAAATATTTATAAAATTACTGATAAAAAGATATGTATAATTCGAATCATAAATTTATACAAACTTTTTAAGTATAAAAAGGGATGGTGTCTTTCTTGTTGAATTTATTTTATGTAACTAATGTTAATTATTCTATAACATTGTTGTTTTTATTTATAGGTTCACTATTTGATCTCGACTACAGGAAAAGGTAGTGAAAATAAGTCACAGGTTATCGCATGGGAGCATGGGGAGCCATTAAATGGGTATCCAAATAGAGTAGAGTGTAATTATTGTGGTCAGAAAATGAAGTCTAGGGATGTTACAAGATAGAGGAGCATTTAGCTGGAGGGTTCAAAAATGTTAAAAATTACGCCAAGGTAAACCCAGAAGTGAGAAAGTTAATTAAAAGAGTTCTATTGCAAGGGGTGAGCTTTCGGGAGTTAAAAAAGCAGCACAAGAGAAATATTTCTAAGAAATTAAATGTATTTTCAAATATTGTGGATGTTGATGATGATGAAGATGAAGAAGGGACTGGTTGTGATATGAGAAGAGCTATGCATGCCTCTAGAGTAGAGCAATGGGAGAGGGAGCAAATGAGTTGATTAGAGGAGAATAGGCCAACGTTCCATAGGTCTATTAGGGAGGTTGGTGGTGATAGTGGGGGAGGTGTAAAGGGTGGAATTATGAGATATTTTGTGCACAGCAAAAGTATGAAAGTGGTTGAACCTAAGTTGTATGGCAAGTGAGGGCAGTACAAAAGAAAATAAAACAAATGTTTAATAAGGGAAAGGATAGTGTCTCCCAGCTTGAAAATTTGGGTCCAAATTCTTTTTTTACAATGCAATTCCAGCACATATTTCAGATACAATTGCATTCGAAAACTTTGTAGCGGTTACCCAGAGAGAGGGAGAGAATGTCAAATCCCCTACAGGAAGGGATATTTATGGAAAGTATTTGAAGGAAGAGGTATCAAAGATAAATGATTGGATAAACAATCAGAAATATTATTGAAATACTTACGGGGTGACTATCATGTGTGATGGATGGACTGGCCCGACAAAAATGTTTATAATTAATTTTATGGTGTACTATAGAAGCGTATTAGCATTTATAAAGTCAGTTGGAGTATCATCTTATATAAAAGATGCCCGCTACATTGAGAGGAAATTAGAGAAAATGATTGAATGGTTTGTTGTAGATCGTGTAATGCAGATTATTATTAACAATGGGAGTTCTTATAAAAAGGCTGACAAATCATTAGAAGAGAGATATTCTTTTTTATTGGACCCCTTGAGTTGCTCATTGTATTGATCTGATGTTAGAGGACATTGGTCGTCGTCCAACTGTACATAAAATATTTTAAAATGCATGTACAGTGTCCAAGTTTATATACAACCGCAGTTATGTTCTCTCTATGTTTTACGCAACATCTAGATATGACAGAGAGATTGTTCGTCCTGGTAAGACACGATTTGTTACGAATTAAATTAAATTGGAAAGCTTGAACAAGGCTCACCAAGCCCTTACCACAGCCTTTAACTCCGACGAGTGGCGTGCTTCAAAGTATAGAAAGACGGCAGAGGGGAAGAGAACACATAATATTATTATGACAGGTATATTTTAGGATCGTGTGCAATTGATATTGAGCATACTAGAAATTATCTATAGAGTTTTAAGGACAGTAGACAATAAAACTTATCCATCCATGGGTTCAATGTACGAGTCTATTCGTTTTATGATGCAAGCAATCAAAGAGAACAATCCCAAAGGTGTAGATTGGGTTCTGCAGATTATAGAGATTCGTTGGGAGGGCATACTAAGTCATCCCTTACATGCTATTGGTGAGTATGTGATTTAATAAGTTTCAATTTTATAAAAAAAATGTGTAGATTTTTTTAATTTATATTAACTAACTTAATTTCTAATTTCTGCAGCTTATTATTTAAATCTCAAGTATCATTATGAGCAGCATCTAGGTCAAGATGCCCAGCTTGTCACCTTAGTTTTTAAGGTCTTTGAAAAGCTTTTTTCTAACAATCCAAATGCTGGGGATCTTGTAAGTGAGGTAATTGTATACAACTCAATACACTTATATTATTTTCAAAGATAAATTGTTGATCAAGAATTGCATAATAATGATACTTATTTTTATAATGCTATAGTTGATGTACTTCTAAGATGCTAAGGGATTATTTGGAATGAACGTGGCAATCCAATCAAGAAGTAAAGCGATGCTATGTAAGTAAAGTATTGTAAAATTATATTATGTTGTATATTATTTTATTCTAAAATGATACTAAATCTAAATTTCATTTATAGGTGAATGGTGGAACTGTTATGGAAAGGAAACCCCAAATTTGAGGTTATTGGCATGTAAAATACTGAGTCAAACAATATCTTTATCGTCATGTGAGCGTAATTGGAGCACATTTTCATTAACCCATACATGCAGAAGAAACAAGTTGGGATACCAGAGGCTAAAGGATTTGGTGTTCTATCATTACAATATGCAGCTCGAGAAAGATTACTTCAATATGAAGAAAGCACTCCAAAAGAACCATTGAATTTAATGATAATAAGGCATTATACTCACTTAGAGAAAGATGATGAAAGAGAGGACCCCTTATATAAGCAGCTACGGTTTAATGACTTATATACTGGAGATGGAGGGCCAAAACCTACTATTGCTAATATAGCTCGTGAACAAGGAGTAAATGTACAAATAATATTAGAGGAGGAAAAAACCCCAATCGATGACTTAGATCCATTGACAAGATCTGGAAGAACAGAGTTTTCTTTAAGAACCAAAAGTGGTGGCAGAGCAGATGGTAGTGGTGGTGATGATGATGATGACAACAACAACGATGATGATGGTGGTGCAATTCGGAGTAGTGGTATGGGTGGCACTTCAAGTAGCCAAAGGCCTTTTAGTACATTCACAACAGAAGCAGACTTTCAACATGCTACGCAAGATGAAGATCACGGTGCACGACCACTTGTGAGATCCTAAGTGAGGATATATAAGAGTAAAAAGAAAAAAGGTACTTGTGAAAGAGGATGACTTGGTAGATAATATGGCTGCCCATTGTTGTCAAAGGCACGCTTAGGCACACCTCCAGCGCTAGTCCAAGCGAGGCGTTGAAAATCAGGCGCAGCCAAGACGCGAGCCTAAAGCGCCTTTCCAACCTTAAGGAAAAAAAAAAAAACTGCCCGACTCCTGCTTTCAGCTTTCTAAAGCCGAAAACCCTTCTCAGACGTTCTGAACAGAGAAAACGAGTGGGAGAGGAGAAGAAAAAAAAAAAAAAACACTTTCTCATCGTCGTTGTGTCGTCTGTCTAAGTTCCGGGCTTCTCAATATTTGGGTGCCCCATTTCTTCTCCCTTCATCCTTCTTCCTCTGTTTTCCAGCACTGGGGGCTTCCTAGCTTTGTTTAACATCAACCTTTTTTTTTTCGGGGGGCGGGGTTGTGGTGTATGCATTTTATTTTATTTTTTCAATTTTAATGTTATTTTGGGGTTGTTGATTTACTGCCTTTGCTACATAAATTACATTTTCCGTTCTTTTTCAATTTTTTTGTTTTTTGGGGTTACTGATTTGCTGCATGAATTTTTTTTTTTTTTTTTGGCTTGCTGACTTACTGCATGCATTTTCTTTTCTTTTTTTATTGTTGATTTGTTGCATCGATTTTAGGTTGCTGAATCATTGTTCCTATTATGCAATTTTTTCTTTTTGGCCACATGCATTGCCTATTATGCATTTATTTATGTGGTTGTCCACTATGCGAATTTTTTTCATTTTTTTTTTTTTACATCATGCAATGACAATAATCTTTGTGTGTTTGGCAAAGTCAATGGCAATTTTTTGTTGATATTTGAATTCCTGATTTGTGTTAATTCACCATGAGTAACATGAAAAAAGACCCTACTTGGAAATATGCCCGGTTGGAGAATCCTCAAAATGTGAATTCAATCACTTGTATATTTTGTGAAAAAGTGATAAGGGTGGAATTTACAGGACTAAACAATATTTAGTTGGAGGTAAAAATGCAGTTTCTTGTAAAAGATGCCCTAAACATGTGAGAGAACAAGTTAGAACATACATGTCTAAAAGAAAAGAATGAAGAGCAAATGAATTTAGTTCCACATTTTGATATAAATATGTTTAGTGAGGATGATGAAGAGGTCGATGTAATAGAAATCAATTGTCGTGGGAAAAAAATAGTTGTATCAATTGGAAGTGGTGGAGTGGGTCCTCAACTAAAGAAACCAAAGCAAAAGGGACCAATAGATGTATATTTTACACCTAATCCAAAGAAAGTGGTGGAGGAAAGGAAGGGAAAAAAGGGAAAACAAACCACTATTAGTGATGCTTACAAAAAAGAAGCAAGAGATCGTGCATGTAAACAATTTGCACGATGGATGTATGATGCAAAGATTCCATTTAATGTTGTCAAATATGACAGTTTTACTGCAGCAGTTGAAGCAATTGGGCAGTCTGGTCCTAAAACGATACCCCTTAGTTATCATGAAGTAAGGGTTCCTCTATGAAAAGTTCAGAAAGAACATACACAAAAATTAATGAAAAGTTATGAAGAGGAATGGATAAAATATTGATGTTTTATTATAGCAGATGGGTGGAAAGACAAAAGAGAAACAACATTGATCAATTTTTTAGTAAATTATCCTTGGGAGACAATGTTTGTAGAGTCTGTAGACGCTCCTTCCTTTGTAAAGAGTGGGAAGAAGATGTTTGAATTACTTGACAAGTTTATTCAGAAAATTGGAGCAGCCAATGTAGTCTAAGTGGTCACAGATAGTGCTTCAAACAATATGATGGTAGGTATAAGAGCAAAAATACCTTATTTTATTCTTAGAGATATTTATTTATTGAATCTTGATTTATCTTATATGTTCTAATCAATTATATGCATTTTCCTATATGTTTTTTAGGGAGGTTGTTAGAAGTCAAATAACCTCATTTGTATTGGTCACAATGTGCTGCCCATTGTATAGACCTGATGTTAGAAGATATATGGAAGTCGTCCATCTTCAATCAAACAATGAAGCAGGCAGTGACTGTAAGTGGTTACATAGACAACCACACGAGAGTATTGAACATGATGAGGCAATACAGAGGGCAGAAGAGTATTGAACATGATGAGGCAATACAGAGGGCAGAAGAGTATTGAACATGATGAGGCAATACACAGGGCAGAAGGAGTTGCTTAGGCCTACTAAAACTAGATTTTGCAACTGCTTTCATCACACTTTCCAGTATTCACAAGCAAAAAAATAATTTGAGACATAGTTGTTAAAGGCGCAAAGCGCACTAAGGCTCAAAAGGGTCTTGGAGCATAGGCGCAAGGTACATATTACATAAAAATCATAAAAATATTTATAATTAATATCTTGAAGTTAAATATGTAACTATTAAAGCAATCAATGCTACCCTAATTCACAATTATCAAAAGGAATGATCATCTCAAATTAAAATAGTCCAAGTTCTCATTTTCAAATTCAATAGATCAATATTACTTGCAAAAGCAAAAATTAAAGCTTGTAGAAAAAGAACAACCAATTGCAATACAAGACAACAAGCAAAGCATAAATTTCAGTTACAAGTTTCAACATTTAAATTATAGTACAATACAACTCAAAGTCAAAAGTATCAATGCATAACATTCACATTCTCATTTCGTAAAAGCAAAGTACAAAGTATAAGTTCAAAATTCATCTTCTTCAAGTGCAACATCCTCTCTCTCATCGTTATCATCAGGCTAGTAGTTTTCGATATCTTCTTCTTCAGATTCTTCTAAAATTACCTCATGCACTAAAGAAGACGCGAAGTAAGTCTTCGAGCACTTAGTAATGAAGATGTCATTGATCTTTTAGGCCTACTTGACTCCCCAACTTCAGTAGCTCTAGCTACATCGCCCCAAGTTAAAGACTTATCATCAAATACATACTCATCTTCTGCATCTAATTCTCCTTCGAACTTTCCAATCAATCATTCATTGCTTTCATCAATATCTTTTAAAGAAACTGGGTCTATTGAGTCACGAGAATTATATCTCTTTCTTAGTGCTCTGTTGTACTTGATGAATACTAAATCATTCAATCAAGCTTGTTCCAATCCGTTCCTTCTTTTGCTATAAAGCTGTCAAAGTTCAAAAGATCAAAATGATGTATAAGTGTAAAGCAGAGAATACGAATTATAAATTTTAAACTAAAACTATGAAGCCATTTATAAATATTAAAATAGGATCACTTACATTTTCAAATACGCTCCAATTTCTTTCACAACCAATGGTACTATATGTAAGGCTAACAACTTTGATAGCAAGATTTTGCAAATTTTTGGCAAACGAACAATAAGAAATCCACCATTCAACAGTTAAAAAAATTATATGAATATAAATTTCTTCCAAGATCTAAATAATAAACAATAAGCTAAAAAAGAATAATATCATATATACCTAGAGTCATTGTAATTCTAAGCCTAATGGCCATGCTTTTTCCAAAAATCCCTTCACCTTTCCTATAAAGTGGTAATTCCTTCATGATTTTGTCTTTAACCTCACCATCTAGAACTAATCTTGCTATGCAGTTGTATAATTCATCAATGATTTCTTCATCTGTTGCAATATTGGGATTTGAATAAAAACCTCTGGGTTAAACTAGTACCCAGCTGCATGTAAAGGGCAATGGAGTTGAATGTCCCACCTTCTAGCAATGATTTCAAAAACTTCTTTATCTTTTTCTTCATTGTCTTTGAAGATGTTGGCAATTGCTTCTTTAGCTCTATCCATGACTTCATAAATGTAACCCATAAGGGGTTTTTTTTCACCATCCACCAATTGTAGCACATAGATAAGTGGGCCAGCTACCTTAAGGTTATACACCACATGGTTTCAAAAGCTTGGGCTAATAATTATAGCAACTCTTTTGCCTTGTGACTCCTTTGCCCATTTACTTGTGGTCCAGTCTTCAGAAGTAAATATCTTTCTTAAATTATTTTTTTGCTTGTGAATACTGGAAAGTATGATGAAAGCAGTTGCAAATCTAGTTTTAGCAAATCTTAGCAATTCTTTCTGCCCTGTGTATTGCCTCATCGTATTCAATACTCCCATGTGGTTGTATATGTAACTACTTACAGTCACTACCTACTTCATTGTTTGATTGAAGATAGACAACTTCCATATATCTTCTAACATCAAGTCTATACAATGTGCAGTGCATGGTAACCAATACAAATGAGGACATTTGACTTCTAACAATCTTCCTAAAAAACATATAGGAAAATGTATATTATTGATTAGAACATATAAGATAAATCAAGACTCAATAAATAAATATTTACAAGAATAAAATGAGGTATTTGTTCTTATACCTGCCATCACATTATTTGAAGCATTATCTGTGACCACTTGGACTACATTAGTTGCTCCAATTTTCTGAATAAACTTATTAAATAATTCAAACGTCTTCTCCCCACTCTTCCCAAAGGAAGAAGCGTCTACAGACTCAACAAACATTATCCCCCAAGGACAATTTACTAGAAAATTGATTAATGTTCTCTCTCTCTCTTGTCTTTCTATCCATCTGCCATGATAGAACATCCATATTTTACCCATTCCTCTTCATAACTCTTCATTATTTTTTGTGTATGTTCTTTCTCACTCTTTAATAGAGAAACCCTTACTTCATGATAATGAGGGGGTTTCATTCCAGGACCATACTGTTCAATTGCTTCCACTGTTACAACAAAACAGTCATGACAACATTAAATGGAATTCCCGCTTTATACATTCATCGTGCAAATTGTTTACATGCGCATTCTCTTGCTTCTTTTTTGTAAGCATCATTAATAGTGGTTTGCTTTCCCTTTTCTGGCTTTCTTTGCTCCACCACTTTCTTGGTATTAGGTGTAAAATATGCATCCATTGGTCCCTTTTGCTTTGGCTTCATCAATTGAGGACCCACTCCACTACTTCCACTTGATACGGCTATTTTTCTCTCACTCATATTGATTTCTACTATATCAAACTCTTCATCATCCTTACTAATCACATTCATATCAAAATCTGAAACTAGATTGATTTGCTCCTTCACATCCTTTTTTTTAGACATTTATACTCTAAGTTCTTCACATGTTCAGGGCATTTCTTACAAGAAGCTTCATTTCTAAAACATCCAACTAAATATTGTTTAGCTCTGTAAATTCCACCCTTTGTCACTTTTTCACAAAAAATACAAGTGACTGAATTCATATCTTGAGGATTTTCCAACTGAGCATATTTCCAAGCAGGGTCCTTTTTCATGGTACTCATGGTGAATTAGCACAAATCAGGAATTCAAATATCAACAAAAAATTGCAACTAACTCTGCAAAAACACACACATTGTTGTCACTGCATGATGTAATGTAAACAGAAAAAATTGGAAAAAATTGCATGATGGGCAGCTGCATAAATAGAGATGCATAATGGGCAACAATGCATGAGACCAAAAAAAAAAATTGCATAATGGGCAACCTAAACACTAATATGTTTTTACTGCATAATAGGAGTAGCAATTTAGCAAAATAAAATCAATGCAACAAGTCAGCAATAAAAAAAGTTAAAAAAAAGAAAAGAAAACGCATGCAGTAAGTCAGCAACCAAAAAAAAAAAAGAAAAAAATTAAAAACAAAAGGAAAAAAGAAAATGTATGCATCAAATCGCAACCCCAAAAAACAGAAAAAATTAAAAATCAAAAAACGAAAAAATGTATGTAGCAAAGGCAGAAATCAACAACCCCAAAATAACAGAAAAAAATTGAAAATAAATAAATAAAATGCATACACGAAGGGTAACTCCCAAAAAAAAAAAAATCTGTCAACATTAAACAGAGTTGGGAAGCTCCTAGAGCTGGAAAACAAAGGAAGAAGGGGGAAGGGAGAAGAAAGGGTAGGAAAAAAAGAAAAAAAGGAAAAAAATGCAAAATCAGGACTTACCTGTTCGTTCAGCACCCCAATGTTGAGAAGCTTGGAGCTTCCTCTTCTCCGACGACCGGAACCTTTGCGGATAGACGCAAATGACACGGTAAGGTGAGAAAGTTTTTTTTTTTTTTTCCTTCTCTTCTCTCCCACTCGTTTTCTCTGTTCAGAAAGACTGAAAAGGGTTTTTGGCACTAGAAAGGGGAAAGCGAGAGTCAAACGCAGGTTCTTTTTTTTTTTTTTTTAAGGTCGGATGCCATTTTCGAAAAGGCGCTTGTAGTGCGGGCCTTGCAACGCCTGATTTCCATCACCTCGCCTAGACCATGAAAGGCACTCTAGGGCGCCTATATGCGCCTTGCTCCTAGGCGCGCCTTTGACAATAATGATTTGAGGAAGATGTTTACTTCTAAAGACTAGACCAAAAGTAAATGGGCAAAAAAGTCACAAGTCAAAAAAGTTGCTGCTATAGTCATTAGCCCAAGCTTTTAGAACCGTGTGGTGTATACCCTTAAGGTGACTGGCCATCTTATCCATGTGCTAAGATTGGTGGATGATAAAAAAAAAACTCCTATGGGTTACATTTATGAAGCCATAGATAGAGCCAAAGATGCAATTACTAACACCTTCAAAATAATGAAAAAAAAATACAAAAAAGCTTTTGAAATGATTGATAGAATGTGGGAAATTCAACTTCATCGCCCTTTACATGCAGTTGGGTATTATTTTAACCCAGAATTTTTTTATTTAAATCCCAATATTGCAATGGATGAAGAAATCATTGACGGATTATACAACTGCATAGCAAGATTAGTTCCAGATAATAAGGTTCAGGACAAAATCATGAAGGAATTACCACTGTATAGGAGAACCGGGAGGATTTTTATAAAAGCATAAAAATAAAATGACCCTAGGTATGTATGATATTATTCTTTTTTAGTTTATTGTTTATTATTTTGATCTTGAAAGAAACTTATATAATTTTTTTAAAAGCAGAATGATGGATTTATTATGGTTCTTCCACAAAGAATTTGCAAAATCTTGCTATCAAGGTTCTTAGCCTTACATGTAGTGCCTCTGGTTATTAAGGAAATTAGAGCATATTTGAAAATATAAGTGACCCTATTTTAATATCTATAGATGGCTTCATGGTTTTAGTTTAAAATTTATAATTTATTTTCTTTGCTTTACACTTATATATCATTTTGATCTTTTGAACTTTAACAACTTCATAGCAAAAGAAGGAACATATTAGAAAAAAGCTCGATTAAATGACTTAGTACTCATCAAGTACAACAGAGCACTAAGACGAAGATATAATTGTCGTGACACCATCAACCCAATTTCTTTAAAAGATATTGATGAAAGCAATGAATGGTTGACTAGGAAGGTTGAAGGAGAATTAGATGCAGAAAATAAGTATGTATTTCATGATGATTCTTTAACTTGGGGTGATGTAGCTAGAGCTGCTAAAGTTGGGGAGCCAAGTTGGCCTAAAAGATCAATGACATTTTTATTGCTAAGTGCTACAAGACTTGCTTCATCATCTTCTTTAGTGCATGAGGCAATTTTAAAAGAATATGAAGAAGGAGACGTTGAAAATTACAAGTCTGATGATAATGACGAGAGAGAGGATGTTGCACTTGAAGAATATGATGAATTTTGAACTTATACTATATACTTTGCTTTTATGTGATGAGAATGTGAATGTTATGCATTATTACTTTTGTCTTTGACTTGTATTATGCTGTAATTTAAATATTGAAACTTGTAACTGCAATTTATGCTCTGCTTTTTAGATGCTTGTTGTCTTATATTGCAATTAGTTGATCTTTTTCTATAAGCTTTAATTTTTGCTTCTGCAAGTAATATTGATCTATTGAATTTGAAAATGAAAACTTAGACAATTGATATTTGAGATCATCGTTCCTTTTGATAATTGTGAATTAGGGTAGCAATGATTGTTTAAATAGAGTTGTTAGTTATGATTTTTACATATTTAATTTCAAGGTATTATAAATATTTTTATGATTTTTATGTAATATGCTTCTTTCTTTAGTCAGGCGCACACCTCGCTTGTGCGCCTTGCGCCTAAGCTCCAGGACCCTTTTGCGCCATAGTGCGCCTTGTGCCTTTAACAATTGTGGCTGCCACCTTTACTGGTATGGATAGTAGTGAGTAGTGGTCTAATTATGGGTATACACCTTATAGCTATCATATTGGGGATTATTCTCAAGAATCTAAACAATCTCATGTCGGAGATTCTGAATATTATTCTCAACAGTCTTATGGTTAGATGTCATACAATCCAGATAGAGGAACCGAAGTATCTTCATCTTCTAACCTTGAGTCATACAACTTACATCCGAGTGGTTTCTATAGTTATTGGAAGGAAGCACAAGAGAAAGTCCATTTCGATGATGAAACTAACAAGCCTGCACGAGTTTCTTTTTGGTAAGGAGGCATAGTAATACCATGTTCCATTGTAGATATCTACTTTATCTGTTTTTACATCATTGGTATGTTTCTTTTATGTCGTATATGTTGATATTTAAAATGATGTTTTTTGTTCTAAATGTAAATTAAGATTTATCATGATTTATTAAAAAGTCTTTTGGAAGATTTTCTAATATTTCTGCATTTTTAAATTTTTTTTATATTTTAGCAAAATAGTTAGGCGAAATTATTGATGATTTTTCCCAAATTAGCAAAATTTTTCCTTTTTTGACTTAGCGAAATTTCCCCTTTCGGCAAAATTACGAACACTGGGACTCCCACTAAAATACTTCCAGAGAAGTTCTATTACGGTCCCAAAATAACAATAACAACTTTTCTATAAGTAAAATGAGGAAGATCATTTTCCTTTTCTTAACCTTTTAGACAGGCTTACTCAAATTCAATCATGAGAAAGCTGAGGACATTTTCATAGTTGTGAAAAGAAAGTTTGTATGAACAAATCACACACGAGACAAAGAGCTTCAAAATGGTAGTGCCTAATGTATATGATAGATGTCAATGAAGTGGCGCAAAGGCCTAGCACAAGAGCCATTTTCGCACTTATCTACCATTGTATGCATGCACATTTTGGTTTTACAAAACCACACTTAAAGAAAATGAAAATGACATCAAACCTTGTGCAAATGTAACCCATAAAAACTTTTCCCCCATGAACTTCTGTCACTATCAATTCTAGATGCCCAATAAAGGAAACAAAAATAAACAAGTAGTTAAATTTAGATTCTCTAATATAGTAATCATTTAATTTTTTTTCTTAAATATAAACCATGGAATTCATCATTTCACACAGTCTTCTGCATTTTGAGATATCAGATGGCCGAATTAAAATGAAAACTAAATTATTACCACTTAATGGCAAGAAATTAGATAATGGTGCCTCCAATAATCAAGGTCAAAGCGGATTAACAAAAGAAGAAAAACAAAAAAAAAATCTTGTGCCAATTAACATAATGAAAAATATCAATATCTTACTTAAGGCTTTAAAAAAAAGGAAAAGAGATAAAGCAAGAAAAGAAGAGGGAATAACAAAAATAATAACGAAAATGAGATGGCTAGAATCTAACCTGATATGGACCAGTTTATAAACTGGTGCAATGCAAGAAGTTCTTGCTTCAGAGTTCTGCGGTAAGTGGATAACCACACCATTCCAGATGATAGCATGACTAGAAGAGCCTATCTCATTTGAACAAAAGAAATAATATTATACAAACAATCTCCATAAAATTAATCTTATGAAGTTGATGCAAGTCAAATTTTAAAAATAAAAAAAACTAGAAAGTACTTGAAAGAATTTACCTGCAAGAGAAAAAGCTTCTGAGATCCAGACCTTTGTTTTTCATAATTGAGAATGCATGACCAATATTTACTACCTTTACTCCTAGAATTGAGCCCGCTCGCAGCCATTCCTACAACGATAACAATAGCTCCACTTGCAATACTGCAGATAAATACCTTCATTAGAGTACAAATTTCACAAGCTAAAAAATAACTCTGACGGATACAGAGTACATTTCCTCATCTGATATCATGCAAATTTCACAAGCTCAAAAAAACAAAAAAAAAAAAAAAAATCTGACATACAAATTAAAATTTCTGATCTCTAACCAGTAACAAATTGGCTTAAATTTAGAGTTAAAAATTGATAATTGTGATTGTCAACGTCATAGCAAAAGATTTGTATTTCACTTACCATATTCTCCACCAAAATTATTACTTAAAATAGAAAGGATCTAAAAATTGGGTTTTGATCAGCACATAACCAATGGCCTTCAATTCTGCTGTTTAGTTAGTTGCTTACCCAACAGGTGACTGTACAGCATACAGCTAGATAACTATTAGCTGTCCACAGTATGTTAGTTGCAATAAAGTGATAAAGACATGCGTATTTTCATGCAAGATCTTAAGCCAATCATCCATAGTCAGGTACCTCTCCAATAGAGATGGCTTCTCTGAAGAAAACTGACTGGCTTAAGCTTGGAAGGAGGAGCTGCATGATAGATTCTTGAGGGATGTGGAACTCTTAAGAGCTTTAGTCTCCATCGAGACGAAAAGATCTCAAACTCCAAATTTTCACAGGGTGAAGTAACTATGGCAAGGGCAGTATTTGAAGTATGGGATCACACGATCTACCTACACAAACCAGTGAAATTATAAATATTATATTTTAATATCAAAAAATATTATTCAAATCAAATATATAAGTCAGATAAAAGAATAAAGGTAGAAAATTGAGTATTTACCAGTTGAACCATCATACAGCCTGTCTAAATGTGAATAATATTTTTATTTTTAATTATCTATTAAGAAGTGCATACTTAATTAATCAAACAATATATTTCCTACAATATGAATCCAGTGGATCCCTTGAATGATTTCAATGGGGAAAAAAAGTCAACTTTACTACTGTATCTTGTGTGACCAAAAATAGTCATTTATAAGGCAAAAAAAATTTACATACTAAATTCATGATGCTTAAGGGCTTATTAATAATTTTAATTGTTGAAATATATCATATAGGCCATGGCTGTAACTTGTGAAGAAAGGCAACCCATGAAACATATTGACCATGTAACATTTGCAGACCCTCTTTGGCCATGTTAATTTCAGTTACTCCAAACATAGTTTCACAAGGAATCGTAGCCCCATCATCTGATCAAAAAATTCTCCCTCTCAACTGTTCATGGTCTCTAAACACAAAAGATGACAGGTGGCTTCATATCAGTCAACATAAACTAGGTTATCTAATGTTAGAAAGACTGCCCCACAAGCTCATCACACAAGGCTATGGGTATTGGGTACAAGATTTTACATGTACTTATGAAAGTGGATATCTCCTTGTGATCCCAATCAAAACATCATACACAACCTCAGGAGCATAGAATTACAAAAGAGCAGGGTCAACCAATATCAACCCAAAAATCAATAAGCTTCAGATTCAGAACAATAGCAATATCTGTGATTCCACATTAAGAAAAAAGGTGCAGGTACAATTGGATGGAAATATGCATCAAGCATCAAGTGCAAGTAGAAATGACATAGCAAAGCACACTAGTAATTAATTCGTGATAATGCATAAAATTGGAATGGACATTATCAAGTGCAAGTAGAAATGGCATATCAAGGTACAATAGTAGTTAGTTTGATATAAAGCATAGGCAAAAAATCTACACAGAAATCATGCATACATGCAAGCATATGACGACATAAGAAGGTGGAAAGGAGTAAGCATATGACCACATGGCAATTGGAAAGGAGCAAGAATATGACCACATAACAAGGTGGAAAGTAGTAAGCATATGACCACATAGCAATTGGAAATGAGCAAGAATATGACCACATAACAAGGTGTAAAGGATTGAGAGAGAGAGAGAGAAAGCAAGAAAGAGAGAGAGAGAGAGAGAGAGAGAGAGAGAGAGAGAGAGATACACTAAGTTAGTGTTGTCAGGAATTTCGGCTGGCATTAATGTGAAAATTGACAATGTCCAACATGCAACGCAAACAAAAATCGACACCACTGGTCTCCCTGGAATAGAGTAATAAATATAAAGAGCAGCTATGACCCCTGCAATGAGAAAACACCATGTATAGAGCTTCCGGTCGAAGAAGCTAGATACCTGCATAAAATTTTTGAATAAAATGGAAATAATAATAGAAAGCGAATTAGAATATGCAGTTAACCAATGTCCCTTAAATATCATAACAGCCAATAGGAGGATGCAAATCATAAATGATGACACAATACCAGGAATTCAAGTGTAAATATCGACATAGCACAGGTGGCCAGAAGCTTCAGAACATCATTGAATTTGTGCCCAGACAATAACACCCATAATGGTTTTAGAAACTGTATGTCACTGAATATTTGAGTCCAAAGAAATACTGTCATTGCGACATAAGCATGATAAAGAACAGGAGACCTCTCCATAAACAGAAGAAAAGAAGATATTCCCATCAACAAGCATCCACATGTATGTACCTACAATGGAAATAATTGATTAAAGACATGTAGAGCATTACATTTAATCAAGAGGAAAGGGAACATTTAATGCGATGTACGTGATAGGAGAACTAGAATAAGCAACTGTTTTCATGATGTTCACACAAGCTACATTTACGGGAGCCAACATCACTTTAGCCCAAACGTAAGCCCATCCATGTATTAGTTTAGGTCCATGAATAGAAATAATTCAAAGAATGATTGAACACTAGACAACAATTGGTAGAAATGGAGCAGAACGAGATGCATAGAATCATCCAAACACTAGCATGCAACACATGTAGTGTGCTGAGTATCAGTAATGTTGTAAGTATCATCGAAGGGGCATGTGTCAATCATCATCATCAAAAGTTGTTTCCCACCCACATGAGGTCAGCTACATTAATTCTATTTTGTCATTGTTTTTTATCTTTAGTTATATTCTCATAAAGTCCAATCTTTGTCATATCCTTCTTGATAACCTCTTAAGTTTTTTTCCAGCCTTCCTCTAGTTCTCTTATGGTCTTCTATTATGATGAATCCATTCCTTCTAATTAGTGCCCTTTCTGGCTTCTGTTTGACATGACTAAACCACGTAAGTCTACTTTCTCTCATTTTATTACATAGCCAAACCACCTAAAGAGGCATGTGTCAATATTACCAATACTTTTTCTAGTATCTGAAAATTGTATTATATTCAGCATAAAGGAGGACAATATGGGAGAATAGAAAATTTTCAATAAAACTTTCACATATATTAGAAAAAATGTAAATGTGCATTTCGAATGAATCAGTTACCAATAAAATTATACATGGTAAATTTCCAAAACCATGTGTAGTCGGATTTAGGCTATGTATTAATTTTCAAACCAATCCATGTCATTCAAATACCACATGATACCAATGAAATATGCATAATAAAGGAAAGACAAGTAAAACTTCATCCACAAATCTCTCCAATTAAAGTTTCACCCCAAAAGGAAACTCTACACTTGATCAATGTTATACTGAAAAATGGCATACTGAAAAAATAAATTCCAGAAGTTTATTCTCCCTTTCTGCAAGATACATATAATATATCGAGGCTTGAATTCTGGACCAACTCATAAATATTTAGCGACTACAAACAATCTCTTATAAGACCTGCATCTTTTTCTTTCTCACAGATCTTGGAGGATTGATCAAACAGCACAATTTAGAAAAAAATGTTCTACAAATTTTAATTTTAGGTTCGAAACTCAGAAGTATAATGATTAAAGTGCCATTTCTAAAAATCTTTGGGGTAAAAGGAATAAGTCAAGTAAACGCAATGGAAATGTACATAATAAATTGATATAACCACCTCATCTACCTCTAACAACACCTCTTTTCTGATCATTAACTATATTTCTTAGCTTTCGTTATTTATTATCTTCATTCACTTTATGATTTACAGCACCCTTATCCTATTGAGGATGCATTTGATAGAGGGTGTATTAGAAAGACGTCCATAAAATACGTTAATGTGTCCACAAAATAGAAGATGATCTCAACAAACAAGGTTTTTCCATGAAAAAGCAAAGGATAATATTGGGAAAATAAGTAATGATAAGAAAAAGTAAGGTTGTTGAAAATAGTTATTGTATCACATCACAGCAGAAGGGGTGTAAAACGAGCGTATTTCAAATGCAATCTCCATCCAATTACACCCTAAGTATTTAAAAAGTGAAATTAGAAGAATAAGATGTTTATCTATAATTTTGTTGTAAATTTATGATTTTTTCAGTAACTGAACTTTAATTATAAAGAAAATTTAATGGTAAATAGTCTGCTTAGGGTCATGATTTGTAATATAATCTTTAGTGGGTAATTAACAACCTGATCTTTAATTAATGATTTCGTAAATAGATTTCTATATTATTCAATTGTTGGGATTTGATTAAACAAAAGATAGCTCTAATGTCTAATTTTATTAACAAATTAATTATGGTAATTTTACATGAAGCTTTATCTTCTAAACAGATATTTAGATGTTTCTTGGTATATCCACGACTTTTTTTGAAAATTTCATATAACTTCATTATTTTTGTCTTTTATATCTCCCTAAACAATAAAGTTATGTGATATTAATGAATATTTTCTCCGATAAATCTTTATCATCTCTAGCTTATAGAGGGAAAAAATCCTACCATAGTGAAAAGTTAACAACGTATTGCTCTACATAACAATTGCTGAAAGTAGCATTATCACTGCCATCTCATCTAGAACAAAACAACAATGCACCATCTAATTCACACTGTAAATCCCAAACCATCAAAATTAAGCAATTTATTTCAATTCCTAAGCAGCACAAAAGTACCAAATTATTTTAATTTTGGATAGAAATTTCAGATGGAAGTTAAAGAGCCAAACGTAGAAGCACAGCCACTCCTTGAGGTGAACACCCACTGAGGTTAAGTGTTATAAAACACCATCAACACGAAGGCCAATGGACCAATCCCTATGGCCCTTCTGATCAAATTAAGGGTCAAACCTTCAGGCACTACCACCAAAACAAGGAATATCACACCATGATAGGCAGTGGTTTGCTCTTGAGGGTGTTGTAATATTTCTTCTTGGACAAGTTACTACCCACCACTCCAATTTGGCCTAGATAGGTTCTCCCTTCCACGCATGAAGGAATTGTCTCCAAGCCCAATTTTGTACACACTAGAGATGTGATACCTCTCTAATTATTGTACCCTAACAAGAGGACAAATGATTTCGTTATCATTTAAAATGGAACCATCAAGCCTTTTTAAGAGTATCTTAGAATGTGAAGGATCAGCACCATCATTGATCATGTAGCCTGAATACTAGAATCATCTAATTTATGAACCAAAGTCAATTCCTAAGCATAAAAAGATTAACAGCAAACTTAATCACACGCATTGATTGTCATTGGCATAACAAGGTAATTCCAAAATTGCCATAAGATCTAAAAATAACCGCAAATCTGATCGATTTAGTCCAATATTCCCCTGTAGCCCATTCTACATTACATTGCTTATACCTTCAGCTCAGGGGAATTTCCCTAAGGATTTGTCCTGGCTATCATATGTCAAGGTTCTGGATGAAAAATACTTTCTTATTTGTATACAGGTTATTTGTTTTTCAGCAAACAGTAATTGGGTTTTCATAAATTTGAAAGTTAGAGAATTTGTTGGTCAACCTCCAGTTGGGTAAGGTTTCAACTACCTGTGGAATAATTTTGCTATTTCCAATGTCATGGAACCTACAAACAAAAAAGAATGAGGAGAATGTTCACAAGAGCAATAAACCTAACAGGATTCAATGCTCTGGAATCACAGCAGGTTGCTGATAGATTCAGACAAGGTGAACTAAGAATCATTGAGAATCACAGAAGATACGCGCTTGAGATTTTAGGAGGAAATATTTTCAACAATTTGCTTTCCTAGGGAGTTATAGTTTTGAGTTACAATGTGAAGGCTCTAGTTAAAAGATAATCCAAAATAAACTGATTATAACATCGTATGTTATTTTTCAATTGAGCAGCATCCATAAACAAGTAAAACTTTAATTATGGTGGTCATATCTATTTAAATATGGTGAACCAATAACTGCAGCCATCATTATGCATAGATGTGAGCACTTAAAGAAAGATATCAGCAGCTCATTCATTGTTTCATGTAAAGTAGTATCCACCATAGTCTGTTTCAGGAAATATGGCTTGCTTGAGTTGTGGATTTAAAACATACTAATTAAGGGCACCAACATATATGTAGAATAAAAAATTGATGGAATGGATATCACAGACAAGGATGACCAATTATTATTGTGAAATTCTTTTACCCTACCCTGTTGTGTAGATATATTCCAATGTCCCAAAGTAAATAAATTTCACAGTGTTGATACAATGTTTGTCTATCAATTAGTTGAAATATAATTCTTTATGTATATGGGGAATTATTCAATTAAGGTGTTTTCTTCAAAATTTACAGCAAAAATGTCTTGTTTCAAGAACACCATGACACATAAATCAAATCCACTACATCTATTAAACTTAGCCCCATCTATTTTACAAAGATCCACAAAATCATCCTGATTAGAGAATTAGGCTGGCCAAAGCATAGGAAACATTTAAAAACACATCAATCCATTTAAATTTCATTTTTTTAATAGGATCTATAAGAATGTAATTCAAACATCCACTCCACCCAAAATGTTCCTCCAACTTAGATGAGTTGTTAAGACAAAATATTAAGCCATTCATTTCCTTCAATTTAGATGAGTTGTTAAGACAAAATTTTTAGCCATTCGTTAAGTATTTTTATCTATGTTTTCATTCTTTCAGATTACATGGCTAACTGATTCAAAACAATCTCAAGATTGAAAAAATCTGCTTTGATTGCCACAAAAGGGAACACTAGGGTTTCTTTGGGAACTTTGGGAATAAGGGCTTTTAAGGAAAAAGAGAATTAGTGCTATTTAGAACTGCAATTAAGAAGTAAATGAAGAAGAAGAATTCCTACGAATAACTCCTAGGTTTAGGCATCACACCCAAGGGAATCACTCAAACAATCCAATCTTTAGAAAGAAAACTTTATACCACAAAACTCTTTCTATGTCCTGCTGTCCATAATAACCTGTTTATAAGAAAGCTATAAAAATTCAAAAATGACAAAAATAGCCCTAAAATTCGTAATCCTCTTATAGGTTTGATTTATGTGAACAGTAAATTTCTAAAACAATGTTGGATCTACTTATAATCTTAAGCCCATTTAAATACTAACCTAATAAACAACCAAATTGAACTATTTCAACACTCATTGGGCTTTATTTCATGCCTGACGAAACTATAAACAAAACTATCTACTAATTAAAATATAAACTATCCTCAAATCCTATGAAACCGAATATGTTAAAATTATCTTAGAAAAATCAACTTGTGTGGTTTCTTGATCTATATCACTAACCCAAGTTTTGGTTAAGAGGATTTCTTTTTGAATCTTAGTCAAACATATGGTGCTAAGCTTGATGAACGGAGTGGGTTTGACATATGCATCATTTTGACCCCGCATCATTTTGACCCCATCTTCACCCAAAAGTTCAGTAAATACCTTTTCCTGAATGCTTTCAAATTTAATAATAGAGATGAGAAGATAACAAGTTCCATTAGTATGAAAAGTTGAAGGGGTTAACAGCAAGAGGGGTCTATGTGCAAAGAACTCTAGGAGTCTTTCTAAAACATTGTCTTTATGGAAGTTGAACAGGTGAAAGCACAGCAATAGAGTGCTTTACGAAAGCACATGAACAAACATACCTACAGGCAGCCACGCATACAGATAAACACGTATGTGTGTGCACACGAACAAGCCCATGTCCACATGCTCACATACATGCAGACAGCCACATGCACAAACACATCCTCACATGCACATGCACTCAACCACACAAAATGCCCACTGACCCAACCTCAAATCAATATTTGGAATCTAGCAACAAGTATGAATCTAAAATGGTAATCAAGGTAGCAGATTCCAACAAAGTAAGCTGCAGAATGTAATTCATGGACCTGAGAAATTCATAAAGAATATAAACCACATAAATAAGAAATTAGAAGTAAAATCAGTGTAAATCATACAAACCACATAAATAAGATATTACAAGTAACACACTGATGTATTATTACCCTCCACTTGCTTCCGACGAGACGCATTCCTTGTTGCTTATAAATACTCTCCCCATGAGAGGTGTAAGATTGCAATATATGGAGAACAAGATTAACCATCCAACCAATATATCCAAGAGTTACCGTGGTCATAAGCATCAACCAATCATAAGTCTGAAAATAATGAAGACCTTGTAATGACAAACTTCTCAAGTTTTCAGAAAGCTTCATAGCAGCATCATAATCTCCATTGGATAATAGCTCTTCAATATGCTCCAAAACAGAGGAATAGTTTGCGAGAGGTTTGAATGCCTTAAACTTTAAGCTGTGTGACTGCTTTAGATCTGTACATCATGTCAAGAAAACAACATGGAAGTGTTATGACAGCTGTAATATCAAAGAGAACAAATACTGGAAAACCAGAAGGTGCTGACATCCACATAGTAGGGGAAAGGATATGGTCCAAATGCAACCGGTTTCCATTGATGGAGTGCACGATGGAAATAATTCACAGCACACTATTCACATTTATTTTAGGTGCAAGAGAAAATATTAGGGCTTATTGATATTTCTAATTAGGGAGTTATCTATCATTACTATTTTATAGGTATTATTATATAATTTCTTTTTTTAGGGATTTATTTGCAACTTTAAGGTTTTCAATTTCTATAAATACGATAGCATGTATTCAGGTCTGCAGAGCTCGATTTGATTGAAATACGCAAGTTTCTTCTTTCTCTCTCAATCCTAATTCTTCACTTATTCTACTCAACTTCTTTGTTAATCCTCTGCTAATCTCGTCTAAGTCTTCCTCATTTTGCTTTAATTCTTCCCAATTTCTTTCTAATCTCACTTGTTTATTGTCTGCTTCTACTTATATAAGGTCGTTTTCTCATTATTGAAGGTCCGCTTTCATTGTGAGTCACCCATAGTGCATGGCCCACCACCAACCATTCATCTAGGACCAGCTATGTGTGGATAGTTCATCAGGCAAGAAGCCCAAACCAACTCAATGTCCATTGTCACTAAGCCCAACTCCATCTGTCAAGCCAGAAGACCTTTTATGTTCACTGACTAGCTTGTGGGGCCCTACACGAATCTAGGTAACTAAGTAGATGCTTGGAGTATCTTATGGCTGCCATGATCAATGTCAGTAGTGAACCATGGAGATCATCACCAATGTCAACTATGCATTTTGTAATCTCTAAAGTCCATTTCAACTATCCGTTATGTGAGGCCCACTTTTGGCTTAAATTTGTACTTGTGATATAAGCAACTTTGATTGGGAAAGATGAAGATGATTGTTGGTGACCACAGCAATAGTGACTTTACCCCTAGAAGAAGAAAGAGTGTTGGCTTGGTAGACAAAAGGTAATTTCAAAGGATGAAAGAGTGAGAATGGGAAGACACAAGTTGATTTAAAGGGCAAAAATGATAGAATAGGTTATGTTTGTAATAATGGAAATTTAGATTTTACTAGAAGAATCAGAAGATGTGGCAGAAACAATAGAGATTTGACCTAAGAGGCATTTAAATCATTTCCCATCCAACATAAAAGCAACAGTTTCCTATGGCAACATTCACTGACAAAGTATAATGATCAAAGTAGGGCACAACTTGGGTCTGATTAGATCAGATTGGGACCACCAGAACCCTAAGATTATTTGCAAAACATCTAACCCTTACCACAATCTAATCCTAGAACCTAATCCAACAATTCAAACATAATAAATTTGTGTCACTTCAGGTTGATAATTTTCTTTCGCTTCCCATGCATTACTTTTACAAATTTTAAGCTAGCTTAATAACTTCCTGCAAATATTATCAGTTTAGGTTGGAACAACCATCAAAAGATGCTCAGAAGCACAGTTACCAACTTATTTATCCATTTCTTGAGAATTATTAAAAGGGTTGCAAAATAGAAATTTAGATCTAATAGTACAAATTACTGTAGTGTGAAAAACAAATAACAGTTGACATAAAGTATCAGATATGTGCCAACATGTACAGAAACGGTGACCATTATTAAACAAAAATCAGTCGAAATTCAGGCCAGGTTCCCAAAAGCCCAAACTCAACCCCATTCTAGTTCGAATCAAGTTTGGGTTTCATGCTTACTTTCCTCCCAAATTTAAATTCCCACACCCAACCCTATCCCAAACCTGGTTGGGTTGCTTGGGTTTGAGTTGAACCCAAACCAAGTTGAACCACTGGAATGAGATTGTCAAGCATTGGTATTATAAAAAACTGAAAAAGCTGATGATCTATTGCTAGAAAACCAGGGTGCTGTTGAATATTTTGAGAAAATCAAAATCCAGTGACTGCAATCAATCCCGCAAAAATAATTCTAGAAGTAATATGTTCCAGCTTCTCTCAGCGAGCTTTAAAAAAATAAATACTAGGAGAGTTCTACTTTCCGAATTCTCATTATCAAAATGCAATAGATACATAAACTGCAGACTAATCCTATCTTATCTGAGATCCAGGTGAAGTACATCCAACTAGCAATAGCAACAAATTAAGAAATTTCCAAACAATCCATCAGGTTTAAGGAAACAATTGACTAAATAATTGAAGAGAGACGCAACACAGGTACAGAGGATACTTGACTTCCAAAGGAACTGATTGAGGATCTGTTTTGTATTTGATAGTGCAGCTTCAACTTCTTCAGCCTAATGAAAGCAAAGATAGAACCCAAATCACCTTTTGCAAAACATATTTAGAAATTGAAAGATGAGAAGAACAAAACAACTAGGTTCTTGTTTCAAAGGAAATAAGTTTAAAAACTGTAATGTAAACTATGAGAATATTTTACCTTGTGAATTCTAACAAACAGAAACAGAAAGTAAGAGTATGAATACAAATAACCAACCTTCGTCAAATTAACATAACCCAGAGGTAGGCTTCCAACTGAATTAATGGGGCATGGCAAACCAAGCAGACTAGACTGCCAAAATTAAAGAACCTATCAGACCAATAACAGTAACAGGAGATGCTGTAAAATGTTTACAGTTAATATCAACCTATACATTTAATAAAAGAGTGCAGTACAACCATAAGAGGAGCTATATCAGCTTGATTAACATCCACTCTTTCAATGCTTCCGAGGCCCCACTCAACAGGTGTAGGCATATCATGCACATGCTCGTCAACAAAGCGGAAATCAGGATCAGAATGCCCATGGCCTGATACCAATTTTGGAGTCTGCACACCAGCACCCCAAGCTACAAGAGGAGTGTCAGTGTTTGATGGATGGCCATCCCCATGACTTCCTATAAGTAAAACCATTATGATATGAGAAACTTAAAATTGCTAATGAAAATAAAGCACACAATTTTGCAGATATACTGACACATAATTTCTCAACAATTAAGGACATGCTTTGTGAATATCATAACACTAGCTGACTGCTGACAGTGAAAGCTAACCCAGTCCCTGTAACATAATTCCTAAAAACAAATAAGAAAGTAAAAATCCCATAAAGCAAGAAAAATGAAAAGAAAACTTTTCCAACCTTTATCACTCATTCCATGGTCAGCTGTAAAAATATAGGCTGTCCTGTCATCCTTGAAATAGCTTTCAACAAGGTTATAAACATTTTCAGCAATACGATCAACCACCTTGACATTATTGAAATATATTGATGAATATGGCCTATGTGCATGACCATTCATATCACAGCCAAGTAAATGCAGAAAGAAGACTACATCATTCTGTAGAAGGAGCTGTTTCAGTTGTGGATCATCACTCGCCTTGTTTAGAAGATTGTAGAATTGATCGTAGGACCACTGATCCAGAAAGGATGCATCTGCATTAAAACTCTTCAATTAATAAAGCATTATATTCAATAACTGCAACAATGAGAAATCACACCATGAAATGCATAAAAATATAAGTATATTGTTTAGAAAAGTAGGGCATTGGCATCTGTTTGCAGTATCTCCTTTAAAAAAAAAAAAAAAAATTAATGAGAGGATTCATGTATTTGCAGTTGAAACTTGGAACAAAGTCACAAACCATGTTCCGAATTAAGCTTCCAAATCTAACTCTAGAAAAGTACATAAGTTCTCAACTGCAAGGAAATTATATGATCCTCAACTCAGCAGTCTGCACAATATCCCCAGGCTCATGATGAACATCCCTTACACACCTCAGTTTGCTGAAAAAGCAGACAATGTGGATCGCCAATTCTAAAATCTAAATATCATGGGTTACAATGAATATCTGCATGAGAAACGAAAAAACTCCACTCCATATGCTATAAATGCTTAGCAAGAGACAACCAATCGTTGATTTGAATGGGAAAAAAAAATCATTAATATATCAGCAATAGATTGATGGATAGAATCATCAATACAATAATCTCTTGGCATTACCTTTCCACAACTGTGACCATCAGATCAACCATCCCAGATACTGAACCTGGTGTACCAAATGTAAAAATTGAAAACCTGGGATGTTATGCTATCCTTTTACAACGATGATATGGTTGGCCATCACTATTAATCGACAATATCATAATAAAATAATAAGAAGAAAATTAGAAAAAAAGATATAGCTACTATCACCAGAAAAATGAATTTCTTCTTGCTCTTGAATGATAGCGAAGGACATGTTTTAGATTTACAGTGCTTTTGTTTCGAGATAAAATATAAGAGAGGGGTAGAAGCTCATAAAGTAGGGGTAAAAGCTTCTTTTTATCACCTTCCTATGCTGATATGACATTTGATTTAGCAACCCAAAACTAACCTACTTTTTCCATATCATTACTTTCATTTTATCAAAAAAGTCCATCTATTTTGTCTTTATTCACTTTATAGTTTATATCAACCATATGTTGCCAAACTCCCCGTTTAGACCCTCTTTACTTTTCTTTACATCTTTTTTACCTCAAATCAAACACCTGTTTCCAAAACTGCCCTCCAACTTCTAAAATTTACAAAACAGCCTTGAGATTTTTCAAAATTACAAAACAAGCCCTAACTTTCTAAAATCTTCAAAACATCTGCTTTTTTTTCTCAAGAAAAAAATTGCAAAACAGTCCATCTCTTAATTACAGAAAACTCCTTATTGTTCCTAAACAAAAAAAACCTTGTTTTCAAAAAAAATCAAAAACATCCATTTTCAAAAAAGGAAAATAGAAATATCCATTTTAAAAAACATATATCCATCTCAGGAAAAGAAAATCTGTTGAGCTAAACCAATGAAATCTGCTTACTCTTCCAAAAATACTTCGCACAAAGATTCTCATGGTTACTATTTCTCATACTATTCAAATGCAAGTCATTCAAAAGAGAGACTTGAGTAAATTCAGTTTGGTGCCAATGATGTCCCATACTACAATGGTGAATCAAAGTTTCAAGCTTTCTGTGATTGGGTGGAGTTTATGGAGTATTATTTTGCATGCTACGATATGAATGAAGATAAAAAGCTACACTTTGCACTTTCAAAGTTGCACAATGAATTGAGCAATTTACAGCATCAAATTTTGAGGTTTTATATTGTTCATAATTGGTTGGAATTGAAGGCAATTTTGAAAGATTGTCTCAACGCAGAGGACATATATATATGCTATGAAAAGATTTCATGAGTTACAAAAAAATAATATTAAGGAATATTATAACTGGAAAGTCAAAAGTCAGATAGAAGTGTCCCCCTTGCAACAGGCTAAAGGTTACATTACAGGTTTAGATTATGATTTGAAGTCAAAATTGATAAGCACAAAATTGAAGGATTTATATAAGGCATACCAAATGACAAATTGGGTTGAAAAGAAACAAGCAATAAGATACAAAAGATTTCAAGCCAAAAGGCCTGTAAATCATCATTTTTCAATCAATACATCTTCCTTTAATGTTATTACTCAATCTCAGATTTCTAGTGCTCAACCTCAAGTATCTCTTGCTCAAGCACCAGATTTAGCAACTTTGATAGTTAAGTTGGGTAAGCAAATAAATCAAATATGCCAGGAATTTGACTCAGGAGGACAAAATCTAGTGAAAGACCAAACGAGTGACTTCCAAGAGAATAATGTAGGAGAATCATCATATAATAGGCGAATTCAGAGGCGCATAATTTCTATTGTTATCCTCCCAACATCTATTGCACCTAAGAAGTACCAATTACCCTTCCTTGAACCTAAAAAGTTGGTTGTTGAAAAGTCTTTATCAGATGATCCATTACTTGAGCCAGAAAAGTAGACAAAAAAATGTTGTTTTGGTTTCTGATGATAAATTATCTGATGGCCCACTTGAGATTATTGAAGATTTGACTAAGATAAAAAATTTAAGTTTCATGAAGATTAAAATTTTGGAAGAGTTAAAGTTAGAGATGTCCAAATTTATTTCAGAGGCAGAAAATTCTTTGCAAGTACAAAGACAAATTTTTAAAAGTTATCACATGAAGCTAAAAGAAATGACACAACAGATCAAATTTCAAGTTCTCTGTTGAAAGAGGATTAGTGAAAAGAAAATAATCTAGTGGTGTTTTCGAACAAGTTATCCAACAAATGAGACACCAACTTGAGATGTTGGCCTACATCACCAACTCTTACCAATGCAAAAGAACTCATATTACAATGTTGGAGTATGGTCAACTTCAATATCAAAACTCGAACTCAAGTTTGCTTCAAACCAGAGAGATTGATGAATGATGGAAAATAACCAATGAAGGATAATGAATAAGATCTATGGCTTCTTGATTATAACATATTTTATGGATATTTTATTTAGGGTTCTAGTATTTAAATGCTTTATTTGGGATTCAATGTATACATCAAGTGATCACAACATAGATCAACTTGATGGATGATTTAGATTGTTATTTTTATAACATATTTAGAGCTTGCTTTATATGCATTGTGTTAGGATTACATAGTTTTAAGGTACTCTATCTCTTATAAACGATAGGTACTCTATCTATCATAAATGATGGTAATGTTAATGTTTTAGACACACTTCTACTGATTGATTGGAATTGAATATGATATTGATTCCCCAACTCTCTTATATTTCTTTTCTAAATCCTAATTGATCTAATCTCCTCCCCTTTCTTTCCCTTTTTCCCCTTTGAGAGAATCTAGCTCTTTTTTCCAATTTCTTCACCTTTCCATCCTATATCACTCAGCTCATTCATAAGAGGAAAGGACTTCCAATATACCACATATGATGTAGACCGCAACACTCAAGCTACCCCTTGAAGTGAGAAGAAGAAGGGGTCAGCTGAAGAAGATGAGCTAACTCAGAGAATGACACCCATAGGATTGCGAAGTAGCGAGCAGGAGTCTATTCAAGGGTATGACCATCAAACTGGAGATTCAAAAGGTTATTCTGAAGAGTCATATGATCAAATGTCTTATACACATTAGCCCACAAGGATAATACCTTAGGCCATGTCTAATTGGTTGAGTCCACCATATGAATACTACCAGCCTATTTCACAGCCACCTCCACATCATCTTCTTTCTCTTTACTTTCAGCCATATGGTTACAATGCGGCTAGTTTTACAGCTCATCTCGATAGTAGAGCTAATGTAGCCCTAATTTATACGATTGTGCCTAGAATAGACACGAATTGGGCGTGATGAATGACGATCTCCATCGATTCTCGCCGACTTGGAAGAACTCTCCACTAGAGGGTCAACATGATAATATTGCTCAAGCAAATCTAGATTCAACGTATAATGCTCCTCTTTTGATATACATATAGCATCATTGTCATGCTTGTTCTTTCGCTTAACTAGATACTTATGAAGTCCGCTTGACGAAGTAATTATCTCATCCTGGAGGAAACTCTCAACTTGATCTATAGATACAAGCTATGGTCGATGTAAAACTAGTACAAAATTAGAAGATAAAGAAACCCTTGGTTCAATGTTTCTGCAAGTAAAAAGAGGAGTCTCGAAGGTACCATTGTAAATAAAAAATAAAATAAAAAATAAAAAATCTCCATATTGAAAGTTGAACTAATTCACATATTCGGAGGCAAGTCAAGAACAAATGCATTTAGTCCCAAAATTCATAAAACACAAAAAAGGCCATTGACTCATGCATGGAACTTTTTAAAAGAATTTTTAGGAAATTGTTCAAATCATATACAAACGATAATATAATCACCTTCAATAAATTTATGATGCCTACAGTGCACATCAGTAACAAGCTTATAAGTGTCATTAGTTGGTGTAATTTTTCTTATTATAGTTGCATGAACATCATGAATGTGCGGTGGAAATGAATTAGCAGAAGTAGAAACACAAATATCAGGTGACTAAAGCACAAGATTAATAGGAGCACGATGAGCAAAACATTGGACTGTTTCAAATGGGAACTTAACTATTGATCTATTGACAAAATCGTTACAAGCAAACTCTGCAATGGATAAAACTGAATCCCAAATACCTAAATGCTCACCTACATAACACCTAAGTAAATCTCCCAAACTTTGGTTAATAACCTCGGTTTTGACCATCAATTTGTGGGTGATAGGCAGGAAAAAAATATAGTTTAGTACCAGAAGATTTCTACAACATTTTTCCAAAAATAACTCACAAAATGGATATTCCTATCAAACGCAATAGTAGATAATAATCCATGCAGTCTAACAATCTCCTTGAAAAATAATTTTGCCACATATAATGAATTATCAAACTTCTAGCATGGTAGAAAATGGATCATCTTTAAAAATCGATCTACCATGATTAAAATAGAATCAAACCCTCTTGAAGTCCTAAGCAAACCAAGAATGAAATCCATCCTAACGTCTTTCCCAAGAGTGTGTGGAACAAGTAAAGGCATGTACAAGGCTTCCACAATTAGATTGCAAGAGAACAGATGAAAAAAGTTTCACTAAGTTTGCTCCGATACCAAGTTGATGCAAAAAAAGTAGGGAGAAAGAAAAAAAAAGAGAAAGGATCCTCTTATAAAGGGATGAGAAGGTAAGAAAGCGGATAAGGAGGGAAAAACTTACAGAGAAGAATTACAACAAATAAAAACAATAATAATATCAATGTATAAAAAGTTTACAAACCCTAATACAAATTACCCTTTTTATAAACTCAAAAGCAAAGCCCTAAAAATTACATAATAAATAAAATACCAAAATAGTAATATAAACTAACTATGATATTTTAAAAGTCCCAAATTAAATAAACAAGCCCTAATTTTTATGATTGCGCCTAAATTAGGTATAAATTGGGTGTGATGCATCACGATCCCCATCAGATATTATCGATAATATCGCCAATATTAGCAATAATATCTTTGTTCAAGCCTAGCAATATTTCCCCTTTCAACAATATTATGAACAGTATTCCCAAATCCTTTTGCAAAAAATTTTCTAAACTTCTTATCTAAACAATGCGAATTAGTGGGAGCTTGTCAACGTTGAGGTCCCAAACACCCTAAACCCCTAAAATTATTTTAAATTATAACTAAATTTGACAAAAAGGGGTGAGGCATTGAGGAGATTGAGTCTTACATTTAAAACTGGGAATAAAGCTAATTAAACTATTTGATTGATGAAAACTCAAATAATTCAAATCTTAACCCCCAAAATCCTTTTTGATTATAATCAAAAGGGAGAGAGATAAGTTACTTATGCATTATTTATAGAATATTTCAAAAAGAGAGAAAATCTTAGTTTTTATGTTATCTTATTTCTGATAGTTTTTTTATTATCATATTTTAGAAAGGTCACAAGTTATCAAGTTTTGTCATCGTGAAAAAAGAGAAGATTGTTGACCTCAGGGCTTGGTTTTGATGAATGACAAAACTTATTTATGAATTGGCTAAAGTAACTCTTGGTTTGTTAAGTTTTTTTCAAGAAAACTTTTCAATAATGATTGTCTAAAACGTTTGTCAAGTAAGGAGTATGCAATGGTAATTCAAATGATCCAATGAATCATCAATTCTTTTAAACCAATAAAACTAAAAGAGAAAAAATATATAAAATCATACAAGTATGAAAAAAAAAATCTAGAAGTCAAAGGATGAAAGGAAATGGATATACCTGATCCCAACATAATATCAGGAAATCAATGAAAGCTGTTCAAACAGATAACTTTTGGTGGCTGTAAATGTAGACTCGATTCGTATACGGTAGAGACAACCATTATGGGAAAAAGGAGAAATATTTATAAAATTAAATAAGAATGAATTCAGGTTCAAAAATTCACTAGAGAAATCAAGAAATGGGAAGGAAATGGCCAACCTGATCAACCTGATAACAGTAGAATGGATGGCAGATCAGAGAAGGGATCAACAATGGAGCTACTAGTTGATAGGATGTTGAGTCCAAACTCTATTTTTAGTGATTTTGATGATAAACAAACACGTCAGTGTCATATTAAGATACTAAGTGTGTACAATTGTTTTAATGATATTTTCAAAAACAATACACTTATAACAGAAATACAAGCCACCTCACCTGAACTTAACCCTAATGAAGGAGAAACAAATCAAATTCCTCCAAAGTTAAATGGAAAACATGACAAAATATTGCAAGAAGTTAAGTCCAAGCAAGGGAGAAAGTTTCCACGTGTTCTAAGCTAACAGAGAAACTTATAAAGGAGGTTTCAGAACTAACAGATGTCTATGTCAGCCTCCAGAAGTAGAAGGCATCAACAGACTTGGACAGAAGAAGTCCTTCCTACCAATAGAGTTCTATCCAAGCTCACGGAAGCCTTTCAGCATTTATAGCTTTGACAAAAGAAGTGATAGAGGAAGCCCGTAGGTCGACAAAGGTCTAGAACTTTGGGAGTTTCAGCCAGGAAGGACAAATGCAACATTAGAAGCCACAAAGGTATGTCCACCTCCCTAGAAGTGAGGGGACAAACAGAGGAAGGAACTTGCTCCTTTCACCAAACAAAGGAACTGACAGAGGAATGGAAAGAGCTTTATACCTGTAATGCTGAAACTGTCAGAAATTCAAAACTATCAATTGGAAGTGCAAAAAATGGGATTTGATGAGTCTAGACGGTCATTTCTTTTCCCCAAGCTATAAATATGGAAGCATATGAAGACTTAAAGACTTCTTAGCAACTAATTAATCATTTGCTTAAACCTATCAAATCTTCTAACTCTCAAGCAATTCAAGCATTCAAAGCTACATTAATTTTCAACTTCGAGGAACTGAATCGCCTTCAAACTTAAAAGAGTATATTTTACTTTATTTGAGCTTTAACTTTACACTATCAGCCTTTCAAGGCATTCTCTAGATTCTTAATTCTTTCTTTTTTAATGACTCTTTTGAGCATTCTCTGTACTCTTAATTCTTTTTGTTTTTCTTAGATTCTTGAACTACAGGTGTGTTGTTCTTGCAATGGAATTGTAGTTTCCATATGAGTTGGTGATTTCGGAAAAACCAATTAGCAAGAGTATTTCACTTGGGATATAGAAACCCACGACAAACTTGTTTATCAATAATAGAATAGGGGTTGAGTTCACTTGAACCACTATATGCTGCTATGTATCATTTTCTGTGCATGGTGCTTGCTTTATTATCCCAGCTTTAGTTTCAAATTTTGGCCATTAGTTTTTGAGGCTCAACCCACTGCTCACCTCCCTCTTGAGCCTACATTGCGTATTTGAGATAGTCAGACATGGGTTCCAATAGACTCCTATCGAACACTCTAGAAAGAATCTTGCCATTTTCAAGTGTGTAAATAGCAAAGTGACAAGTGAGCAATAGGCCACTGTCCGACCACGAAGGGACCAATAGGAGATTAGACATGCCCCTATAGTTGCAAATATTGCATAATGATTGAATTTTTGACCATTCAAAAGTGATGCAAGTGGCTAGAAAATGACCCCAGCAACTAATTCTTTCATCGTGGCCATAAATGCAAGTAGTTGAAATAGTTTTCAAGAGGTTAATGATAAGTTAATATGAGTTTCATTGCAATCTCCCAACTCTCAAGAAGAACATCTTCCATGCTCCAAAGTCTACAAAATGATAAAAGCTTCATCTTCATCGATCTTGGAGGAACCCATTGACTAAATCATAGTCTCCTTTGTCCTTCAAATTTATACCAAACAGCCTGATAGGAGGTATTTAATTGTATATTTCATTTTGTTTTTTTTTGTTGAGTTTTTTGCTAGCAACAGATGCGTCCTTGCAATAGTGGGTTTATAAGTTTATGGTTAGGTTAGAAAAACCAATATGGTATTATATGTTCATGGTAATCTTGGAAAAACTAAGAGAGTGGGGTGATTGCAAAAGGAATAGTAGAATCCAAGATTGAGAAGACTTGGAAAATGTAGTAGGAACTGAGTTTGGGTTGAGCCATTATAAATTTGTTGTGCTTTATTATTTCCTGGTTACTAAACTTACACATTCATTTTAGTTTTTCTGCAATCACTTGGACTATTGATTGCCATATCCACCAAGGAGGTGCACGTCAAGGCCAATGGAGTTGAACTTTATCATCTTTTATCAATGATTTAAAAATTTTTATCATAACTTTCTTCATTCCCTTTAAAGGTATTTCTCATTGCTTCTTTATCCTGATCGGTAACCTCCTAAATACATCCCAAGGCTTCCTCTCACCTTCAAATAGTAAAAGTAGATGAATAAGTGGGTTCGCCATCTAAAAGGAATAAACAAGATTGTTCTAAAATAAAGGACTAAGAACAATTTGAATGTCTCTTTTCAACTACCACTCCTTTGCCCATTTGCTATAATAGTTCATTCTTCTAAAGTAAATATTTTTCTTAAGTTACCCCTCTATACACTTGAAAATATTACAAAGGCAATTGCAAATCTTACTTTTTCATGCCTAAGTAACTCTCTTTGGCAGATGTTTAAGGTGAGTTTTTATCATTTTCGAGTTTCGCAACAAGGCACTTAAGTCACTTCTTCTTGCTGCTTCAAATCTTCCCTTGTTACTTGGATTATTTATCAACCACAAGAATGTTGCCTCCTCCTCTAGTCTCAACTTTTGACAAGTAAGGTTTGTTGTATCCCATTCAACTCCGTCTCAAATTGACTTCAGTAAATATTTAAGGTGAGTTTTTTTTATCCTTTTTGAGTGTCGCACCAAGGCACTTAAGTCCCATGGCTAGTAACTTGCCAAAAGACATTCCGACCTTCTAGGTGGTGCCTCACCTGGGTGGAGAATAAAGTGCTCCACCAACATCGCGTTGTGCCTTGCAACTAATAGTGCATTTGACAACCATGAGACAACTTGCTCACAAGTCACAATTACTTGATCTCAATTTTCTACACTACAAGTCCATCGTATTTGCCTTTTACACACATATTGAGATCTTTGAACTCTAATGCCAAACCTAAACATGCTCCATTCAACACCTTAATTAATTATCCTCAGATGTCATCCAAGTGAAAGCAAACCCTCTACTCTTTCTAGAAAGTCAAATCTTTTGGAAGCACCACTTGCTCCACCTCCACCATCTAACTTTATGGAGGGTTTAGAAGAAGCAAACTGCCTACCCCGACTCCAACCACAACATATTCTAATTGACATTTTCCCTTATAATTTAACACAACTTATTGTGTAGTTAATTTTGCCTATTTTTCCATCTATTCAAGAAAATGCCCCTTTCTCTTATCCTCTCATTTTTATTTTTCATTTTGTTGCACCAATATTAAAAAATATAGTTTAACTACGAAAAGAGTCTAATGTGAAACATATAATAGTGAAGTTTATAATGATAATATAAAGCATTAAATATTTGCTAAAAATAGTAAAAATCTCATAGCATGTGGTTTTAACGTATATGCACATAGCTTAAATCTCATTCTTGAAATTATGAAAGCTGTAAGAAATTTCTAATACTATTCGCTACTTAGAACTCTGAGGGTAACAAATTGCAATTGACCGCAGTCTGAACTAAAACTCTTATAGCATATCATTCATCACACATGCCTCATGGCTTGCATATCAAACTCATAAAGACAAAAATAATTGTATTAGAGTGTTAATACTATCTGCCACTTGAGACTTAGACGCAGCAAAAAGCAACTGAAATGTGATGATATAATATCCATTAACATTAGCAAACCCCAACTGCATGATTTGAGAGAAGATAGCAGCTGACACAGCTTAGATATCTAGCCATTTCAATCAGATAAAGATAAGCCATGACAACCAGACACTAAGCTAATTCAAGCATTGTGACAACCAGACACTAAGCTAATTCAAGCGTTGATATCTTGTTACCAATAGGATTAATGCACCCAATATGTCAACAAAATGTCTCTGCAAGATTCTACTATTTGAACTATAACTTAGATCAGCAACTTTCCATATACAATGCAGCATGCATTTGCAATTCTACAAACTTGCCAGATGCAAAGTCTTCGAATTCAGGTGGATAAGTACTCCATGTGCTATGTGGCAAAGGACCACAGAAGATTGGAACAATATCTGGACTACCAAAAGCAAATGTGTGCCGGCTCTGGTTGAAAACAGTGTCAAATTCAACAGGATTAGCTTTCCATCCTGCAAATTGCATGAAGGCAGCTTTAGTTGCCTGGTAGAGAAGCTAAATAGGTTAGAATTTCAATGGAATGAATAGCAAGTCACACCACAAATAAATCAACTGTTATGAAGTTTTAAACAATAATAATCAGTGCTTATAACAGATGGTGCAATAGAAAGCTAGCAAGTCACAAAAGGAACAAAGGAAAAGGCAAAAAGAGAACACACACAGAGGAGTGTTTAAAAGGTAAAAAGAACATACAAGCAAGAATGCACAAGCTGCAAATAGACTAGCAAGAAATATATATTGGTGCAAACATGGTGAACCTAACGATGGTGGTTGAATTGATATTGCAATTCACTGAACAGAAAAGATTTGAGAAGCAAGGAAAATCATGGCAGAAGCAAACAGACAAAAATGAAAAAGAGAACATAGTTGATACAAGCTTAAACAAGAGAAAAATAATAAGAACTTTAGAGCACTAAGAATGAGCAATTAATTTACAAAAGGGAATAACAGAGAATAATAGAAAGAGCACTAAAAAGACAGACACAATTAGTTCCTTCTTCATGTATACAGTTCTGTATCTAAATTTTAAACCAAAAGTTCCAAAGTCATTCTAAATTCAAACAACCTCTGGTCACATCCTTTTATGCCTTCCCCCATGCCCTCGACTACTAAGAGACTTCAGCTTGAGAAAACTTCGAAACTGATGTAGCTTTTGACTTCTGTCACACAACTGTTATTGTTTTCAACTTCCATCATCCATGGGAAAATCATCTCAGTCTAAAATCCCTCATCTTATTCTCCTACATACAGATTATCTTCAGATTTCATCAAACGCTTTCATTTTTGGCTTTATCATTCCTCTTGTTTTCACTAATTCATCTCAATATCCAAATTTGTGCCAATTTATTCAATGATAATACTGTTCCTTGGTCACTGAACCTAGAAATCATTTTACTAAGCATTTTAGGGCCTCTTTGGATGTAAAGTGGAACAAGCATGTGATGAAACTTCTATTTCAACTCGGAGTGTTGGTTTAGTGCATCATTTGGATGGCCATGTATCAAAAGGAAACAAAAGTTGAAATTATTAAAATGGACAAGCTGTCAAAAAACAATCCTATTCAAGTTAAAGGAAATAAAAGAGAGAGTTCAGAGAAACAAATAAAAGCTATCTTTACAACTATTCCGCTAATAGTTTTGTAATTCAAAACTCCTACCTAATTCATGGCCAACAATCCTAAATTATTTGGATCCAATCCACACATTATATTTGGCTATCAAGGACATGTCATCATGTTGATTTTCAATCTTGTCCATGCCTCAAGCTAGCAACATCAAAGGTATAAAAAATTAGCAAGAGTTACACAGGTTGTGATCCTTTCAATACATGATATGGGAATGGTACAAAGTGCACTTGAT